>CAWVQQ010000192.1:0-13132 GCA_963932295.1 Tipula lateralis | reverse complement strand
GGGCCTCGGATTGAGTCCTGTATTGTTATTTTTCGTCACTACCTCCCCGTGCTGGGATTGGGTAATTTACGCGCCTGCTGCCTTCCTTAGATGTGGTAGCCGTTTCTCAGGCTCCCTCTCCGGAATCGAACCCTGATTCCCCGTTACCCGTTGCAACCATGGTAGTCCTAGATACTACCATCAATAGTTGATAGGGCAGACATTTGAAAGATCTATCGCCGGTACTGGACCATGCGATCTACATGTTATTCAGATTCATCTTATAAACGATACAGTATATAAATATACCTTAATGTATCGATTGATTTTAATCTAATAAAAGCACACGTTCCTTGCGGTCCGTGATTATTTGCATGTATTAGCTCTAGAATTACCACAGTTATCCATGTAACTATGTATACGATCTAATAAATCATAACTGATATACTGAGCCTTTTGCGGTTTCACTATTCGAGAGTGTGTACTTAGACATGCATGGCTTAATCTTTGAGACAAGCATATAACTACTGGCAGGATCAACCAGAATGTAAATATTTTGTTTATTTATCATAAAGCTTATTTGCTAAATGAAGCATTTTTACATAAAAAATTATATATTTTCATGTTCAATTCAATTCAAATGAATTTTTATATACGTCTTTGCGTTATATTTTCCTTTGTATAAAGGGGCAAATTGTTTTGTATAGTTTTGTATGTGAATATGAACTTTTTTAATATAAAATTCTCACATCAACCAAATATGAGTATTTCTAACAAGAAATAGTCAGAAAAAAAAAAAAAAATTTTTTCAAAAAATAATTTTTTTCTTTCCTATATAGAAGGGAGAAGTCCAAACAAATGGAGGAACAAAAAAAAAAATTTTTTTTTTTTTCATTTTTTTGCCTCGAATTTGGTTAGTTATTGTATAATATGACATAAAACCACCATTTAAGGCAAAAAAAAAAAATTTTTTTTTTCGACCCAAAATTCTTTGTCGAGCCCCGTGTTTCACCACTATAAGACAAATTTTACTAAACTTTATTAAGTATATTTGTAAGTATTTTTTTGGTTTGATTTTGTCATTTCTCGCATAGAACGACATAAACTGGTAAATTAAAGATAAAAAAATTTTTTTTTTTGACCCAAAATTGTTTGTCGACCCGTGTGTTTCACCACTATAAGACAAATTTTAGAAAAAAAAAAAAATTTTTTTTTGTTTTTTTTTCATTTTTTTGCCTCGAATTTGGTTAGTATTTGTATAATATGACATAAAACCACCATTTAAGGCAAAAAAAAAAAAATTTTTTTTTCGACCCAAAATTCTTTGTCGAGCCCCGTGTTTCACCACTATAAGACAAATTTTACTAAACTTTATTAAGTATATTTGTAAGTATTTTTTTGGTTTGATTTTGTCATTTCTCGCATAGAACGACATAAACTGGTAAATTAAAGATAAAAAAATTTTTTTTTTTGACCCAAAATTGTTTGTCGACCCGTGTGTTTCACCACTATAAGACAAATTTTACTAAACTTTATTAAGTATATTTGTAAGTATTTTTTTGGTTTGATTTTGTCATTTCTCGCATAGAACGACATAAACTGGTAAATTAAAGATAAAAAAATTTTTTTTTTTGACCCAAAATTGTTTGTCGACCCGTGTGTTTCACCACTATAAGACAAATTTTAGTAAAAAAAAAAAAAATTTTTTTTTGTTTTTTTTTCATTTTTTTGCCTCGAATTTGGTTAGTATTTGTATAATATGACATAAAACCACCATTTAAGGCAAAAAAAAAAAATTTTTTTTTTCGACCCAAAATTCTTTGTCGAGCCCCGTGTTTCACCACTATAAGACAAATTTTACTAAACTTTATTAAGTATATTTGTAAGTATTTTTTTGGTTTGATTTTGTCATTTCTCGCATAGAACGACATAAACTGGTAAATTAAAGATAAAAAAATTTTTTTTTTCGACCCAAAATTCTTTGTCGAGCCCCGTGTTTCACCACTATAAGACAAATTTTACTAAACTTTATTAAGTATATTTGTAAGTATTTTTTTGGTTTGATTTTGTCATTTCTCGCATAGAACGACATAAACTGGTAAATTAAAGATAAAAAAATTTTTTTTTTTGACCCAAAATTGTTTGTCGACCCGTGTGTTTCACCACTATAAGACAAATTTTACTAAACTTTATTAAGTATATTTGTAAGTATTTTTTTGGTTTGATTTTGTCATTTCTCGCATAGAACGACATAAACTGGTAAATTAAAGATAAAAAAATTTTTTTTTTTGACCCAAAATTGTTTGACGACCCGTGTGTTTCACCACTATAAGACAAATTTTAGTAAAAAAAAAAAATTTTTTTTTGTTTTTTTTTCATTTTTTTGCCTCGAATTTGGTTAGTATTTGTATAATATGACATAAAACCACCATTTAAGGCAAAAAAAAAAAATTTTTTTTTTCGACCCAAAATTCTTTGTCGAGCCCCGTGTTTCACCACTATAAGACAAATTTTACTAAACTTTATTAAGTATATTTGTAAGTATTTCTTTGGTTTGATTTTGTCATTTCTCGCATAGAACGACATAAACTGGTAAATTAAAGATAAAAAAATTTTTTTTTTTGACCCAAAATTGTTTGTCGACCCGTGTGTTTCACCACTATAAGACAAATTTTAGTAAAAAAAAAAAAAATTTTTTTTTGTTTTTTTTTCATTTTTTTGCCTCGAATTTGGTTAGTATTTGTATAATATGACATAAAACCACCATTTAAGGCAAAAAAAAAAAAATTTTTTTTTTCGACCCAAAATTCTTTGTCGAGCCCCGTGTTTCACCACTATAAGACAAATTTTACTAAACTTTATTAAGTATATTTGTAAGTATTTTTTTGGTTTGATTTTGTCATTTCTCGCATAGAACGACATAAACTGGTAAATTAAAGATAAAAAAATTTTTTTTTTTTGACCCAAAATTGTTTGTCGACCCGTGTGTTTCACCACTATAAGACAAATTTTAGTAAAAAAAAAAAAAATTTTTTTTTGTTTTTTTTTCATTTTTTTGCCTCGAATTTGGTTAGTATTTGTATAATATGACATAAAACCACCATTTAAGGCAAAAAAAAAAAAATTTTTTTTTTCGACCCAAAATTCTTTGTCGAGCCCCGTGTTTCACCACTATAAGACAAATTTTACTAAACTTTATTAAGTATATTTGTAAGTATTTTTTTGGTTTGATTTTGTCATTTCTCGCATAGAACGACATAAACTGGTAAATTAAAGATAAAAAAATTTTTTTTTTTGACCCAAAATTGTTTGTCGACCCGTGTGTTTCACCACTATAAGACAAATTTTACTAAACTTTATTAAGTATATTTGTAAGTATTTTTTTGGTTTGATTTTGTCATTTCTCGCATAGAACGACATAAACTGGTAAATTAAAGATAAAAAAATTTTTTTTTTTGACCCAAAATTGTTTGTCGACCCGTGTGTTTCACCACTATAAGACAAATTTTAGTAAAAAAAAAAAAAATTTTTTTTTGTTTTTTTTCATTTTTTTGCCTCGAATTTGGTTAGTATTTGTATAATATGACATAAAACCACCATTTAAGGAAAAAAAAAAAAATTTTTTTTTTTCGACCCAAAATTCTTTGTCGAGCCCCGTGTTTCACCACTATAAGACAAATTTTACTAAACTTTATTAAGTATATTTGTAAGTATTTTTTTGGTTTGATTTTGTCATTTCTCGCATAGAACGACATAAACTGGTAAATTAAAGATAAAAAAATTTTTTTTTTTGACCCAAAATTGTTTGTCGACCCGTGTGTTTCACCACTATAAGACAAATTTTAATAAAAAAAAAAAAAATTTTTTTTTGTTTTTTTTTCATTTTTTTGCCTCGAATTTGGTTAGTATTTGTATAATATGACATAAAACCACCATTTAAGGCAAAAAAAAAAAAATTTTTTTTTTCGACCCAAAATTCTTTGTCGAGCCCCGTGTTTCACCACTATAAGACAAATTTTACTAAACTTTATTAAGTATATTTGTAAGTATTTTTTTGGTTTGATTTTGTCATTTCTCGCATAGAACGACATAAACTGGTAAATTAAAGATAAAAAAATTTTTTTTTTTGACCCAAAATTGTTTGTCGACCCGTGTGTTTCACCACTATAAGACAAATTTTACTAAACTTTATTAAGTATATTTGTAAGTATTTTTTTGGTTTGATTTTGTCATTTCTCGCATAGAACGACATAAACTGGTAAATTAAAGATAAAAAAATTTTTTTTTTTGACCCAAAATTGTTTGTCGACCCGTGTGTTTCACCACTATAAGACAAATTTTAGTAAAAAAAAAAAATTTATAAAAAAAAATTTTTTTTATCTTAAATCTGCCAGTTTATAAAATAAAATTTTTTTTTGACCCAAAATTCTTTGTCGAGCCGCCTGTTTCAGCACTTTTTGACAAATTTTAGTCAAAAAAAAAATAATTTTTTTTTTGATTGATTTTGTCTTTTCTCGCATAAAACGACATAAACTGGCAAATTTTTGGTCAAAAAAAATTTTTAATAATTAAATATTAAAAAATTGAGTTGTTATGAACTACATTTAACACACGCTTTGGTAGGATATCTGTAGAAATCATTCAAAATGACGTTCAAATGGAAATAATTTGAATTAAATGACCAAAAAAAAATATAAATTTATATTTATTTGGTGTTTTTATTCATTATTTATCCATTTGAACGTAGTTTTGAACGATTTATACCAAAATCCTTTAACATTACGATTAAAACAAAACCATTGAAGTATTAAAAAAATTTATTCGTGCTGATCAAACGCTTTGGTAAGATTTTTATATAAATCGTTCAAAACTACGTTCAAATATTCAATGTTATGTTATGTTATAATATAATGTTCAAAAATTGAATACTTCAATGGTTTTGTTTTAATCGTAATGTTAAAGGATTTTGGTATAAATCGTTCAAAACTACGTTCAAATGGATAAATAATGAATAAAAACACCAAATAAATATAAATTTATATTTTTTTTTGGTCATTTAATTCAAATTATTTCCATTTGAACGTCATTTTGAATGATTTCTACAGATATCCTACCAAAGCGTGTGTTAAATGTAGTTCATAACAACTCAATTTTTTAATATTTAATTATTAAAAATTTTTTTTGACCAAAAATTTGCCAGTTTATGTCGTTTTATGCGAGAAAAGACAAAATCAATCAAAAAAAAAATTATTTTTTTTTTGACTAAAATTTGTCAAAAAGTGCTGAAACAGGCGGCTCGACAAAGAATTTTGGGTCAAAAAAAAATTTTATTTTATAAACTGGCAGATTTAAGATAAAAAAAATTTTTTTTTATAAATTTTTTTTTTTTACTAAAATTTGTCTTATAGTGGTGAAACACACGGGTCGACAAACAATTTTGGGTCGAAAAAAAAAATTTTTTTATCTTTAATTTACCAGTTTATGTCGTTCTATGCGAGAAATGACAAAATCAAACCAAAAAAATACTTACAAATATACTTAATAAAGTTTAGTAAAATTTGTCTTATAGTGGTGAAACACACGGGTCGACAAACAATTTTGGGTCAAAAAAAAAAATTTTTTTATCTTTAATTTACCAGTTTATGTCGTTCTATGCGAGAAATGACAAAATCAAACCAAAAAAATACTTACAAATATACTTAATAAAGTTTAGTAAAATTTGTCTTATAGTGGTGAAACACGGGGCTCGACAAAGAATTTTGGGTCGAAAAAAAAAATTTTTTTTTTTTTGCCTTAAATGGTGGTTTTATGTCATATTATACAAATACTAACCAAATTCGAGGCAAAAAAATGAAAAAAAAACAAAAAAAAATTTTTTTTTTTTTTATTAAAATTTGTCTTATAGTGGTGAAACACACGGGTCGACAAACAATTTTGGGTCAAAAAAAAAAATTTTTTTATCTTTAATTTACCAGTTTATGTCGTTCTATGCGAGAAATGACAAAATCAAACCAAAAAAATACTTACAAATATACTTAATAAAGTTTAGTAAAATTTGTCTTATAGTGGTGAAACACGGGGCTCGACAAAGAATTTTGGGTCGAAAAAAAAAAATTTTTTTTTTTTTCCTTAAATGGTGGTTTTATGTCATATTATACAAATACTAACCAAATTCGAGGCAAAAAAATGAAAAAAAACAAAAAAAAATTTTTTTTTTTTTTACTAAAATTTGTCTTATAGTGGTGAAACACACGGGTCGACAAACAATTTTGGGTCAAAAAAAAAAATTTTTTTATCTTTAATTTACCAGTTTATGTCGTTCTATGCGAGAAATGACAAAATCAAACCAAAAAAATACTTACAAATATACTTAATAAAGTTTAGTAAAATTTGTCTTATAGTGGTGAAACACACGGGTCGACAAACAATTTTGGGTCAAAAAAAAAAATTTTTTTATCTTTAATTTACCAGTTTATGTCGTTCTATGCGAGAAATGACAAAATCAAACCAAAAAAATACTTACAAATATACTTAATAAAGTTTAGTAAAATTTGTCTTATAGTGGTGAAACACGGGGCTCGACAAAGAATTTTGGGTCGAAAAAAAAAATTTTTTTTTTTTTGCCTTAAATGGTGGTTTTATGTCATATTATACAAATACTAACCAAATTCGAGGCAAAAAAATGAAAAAAAAACAAAAAAAAATTTTTTTTTTTTTTACTAAAATTTGTCTTATAGTGGTGAAACACACGGGTCGACAAACAATTTTGGGTCAAAAAAAAAAAATTTTTTTATCTTTAATTTACCAGTTTATGTCGTTCTATGCGAGAAATGACAAAATCAAACCAAAAAAATACTTACAAATATACTTAATAAAGTTTAGTAAAATTTGTCTTATAGTGGTGAAACACGGGGCTCGACAAAGAATTTTGGGTCGAAAAAAAAAATTTTTTTTTTTTTGCCTTAAATGGTGGTTTTATGTCATATTATACAAATACTAACCAAATTCGAGGCAAAAAAATGAAAAAAAAACAAAAAAAAATTTTTTTTTTTTTTACTAAAATTTGTCTTATAGTGGTGAAACACACGGGTCGACAAACAATTTTGGGTCAAAAAAAAAAATTTTTTTATCTTTAATTTACCAGTTTATGTCGTTCTATGCGAGAAATGACAAAATCAAACCAAAGAAATACTTACAAATATACTTAATAAAGTTTAGTAAAATTTGTCTTATAGTGGTGAAACACGGGGCTCGACAAAGAATTTTGGGTCGAAAAAAAAAATTTTTTTTTTTTGCCTTAAATGGTGGTTTTATGTCATATTATACAAATACTAACCAAATTCGAGGCAAAAAAATGAAAAAAAAACAAAAAAAAATTTTTTTTTTTTACTAAAATTTGTCTTATAGTGGTGAAACACACGGGTCGTCAAACAATTTTGGGTCAAAAAAAAAAATTTTTTTATCTTTAATTTACCAGTTTATGTCGTTCTATGCGAGAAATGACAAAATCAAACCAAAAAAATACTTACAAATATACTTAATAAAGTTTAGTAAAATTTGTCTTATAGTGGTGAAACACACGGGTCGACAAACAATTTTGGGTCAAAAAAAAAAATTTTTTTATCTTTAATTTACCAGTTTATGTCGTTCTATGCGAGAAATGACAAAATCAAACCAAAAAAATACTTACAAATATACTTAATAAAGTTTAGTAAAATTTGTCTTATAGTGGTGAAACACGGGGCTCGACAAAGAATTTTGGGTCGAAAAAAAAAATTTTTTTTTTTTTGCCTTAAATGGTGGTTTTATGTCGTATTATACAAATACTAACCAAATTCGAGGCAAAAAAATGAAAAAAAAACAAAAAAAAATTTTTTTTTTTTTCTAAAATTTGTCTTATAGTGGTGAAACACACGGGTCGACAAACAATTTTGGGTCAAAAAAAAAAATTTTTTTATCTTTAATTTACCAGTTTATGTCGTTCTATGCGAGAAATGACAAAATCAAACCAAAAAAATACTTACAAATATACTTAATAAAGTTTAGTAAAATTTGTCTTATAGTGGTGAAACACGGGGCTCGACAAAGAATTTTGGGTCGAAAAAAAAAATTTTTTTTTTTTGCCTTAAATGGTGGTTTTATGTCATATTATACAAATACTAACCAAATTCGAGGCAAAAAAATGAAAAAAAAACAAAAAAAAATTTTTTTTTTTTTTACTAAAATTTGTCTTATAGTGGTGAAACACACGGGTCGACAAACAATTTTGGGTCAAAAAAAAAAATTTTTTTATCTTTAATTTACCAGTTTATGTCGTTCTATGCGAGAAATGACAAAATCAAACCAAAAAAATACTTACAAATATACTTAATAAAGTTTAGTAAAATTTGTCTTATAGTGGTGAAACACACGGGTCGACAAACAATTTTGGGTCAAAAAAAAAAATTTTTTTATCTTTAATTTACCAGTTTATGTCGTTCTATGCGAGAAATGACAAAATCAAACCAAAAAAATACTTACAAATATACTTAATAAAGTTTAGTAAAATTTGTCTTATAGTGGTGAAACACGGGGCTCGACAAAGAATTTTGGGTCGAAAAAAAAATTTTTTTTTTTTTGCCTTAAATGGTGGTTTTATGTCATATTATACAAATACTAACCAAATTCGAGGCAAAAAAATGAAAAAAAAACAAAAAAAAATTTTTTTTTTTTTCTAAAATTTGTCTTATAGTGGTGAAACACACGGGTCGACAAACAATTTTGGGTCAAAAAAAAAAATTTTTTTATCTTTAATTTACCAGTTTATGTCGTTCTATGCGAGAAATGACAAAATCAAACCAAAAAAATACTTACAAATATACTTAATAAAGTTTAGTAAAATTTGTCTTATAGTGGTGAAACACGGGGCTCGACAAAGAATTTTGGGTCGAAAAAAAAAATTTTTTTTTTTTGCCTTAAATGGTGGTTTTATGTCATATTATACAATAACTAACCAAATTCGAGGCAAAAAAATGAAAAAAAAAAAAATTTTTTTTTTTGTTCCTCCATTTGTTTGGACTTCTCCCTTCTATATAGGAAAGAAAAAAATTATTTTTTGAAAAAATTTTTTTTTTTTTTTCTGACTATTTCTTGTTAGAAATACTCATATTTGGTTGATGTGAGAATTTTATATTAAAAAAGTTCATATTCACATACAAAACTATACAAAACAATTTGCCCCTTTATACAAAGGAAAATATAACGCAAAGACGTATATAAAAATTCATTTGAATTGAATTGAACATGAAAATATATAATTTTTTATGTAAAAATGCTTCATTTAGCAAATAAGCTTTATGATAAATAAACAAAATATTTACATTCTGGTTGATCCTGCCAGTAGTTATATGCTTGTCTCAAAGATTAAGCCATGCATGTCTAAGTACACACTCTCGAATAGTGAAACCGCAAAAGGCTCAGTATATCAGTTATGATTTATTAGATCGTATACATAGTTACATGGATAACTGTGGTAATTCTAGAGCTAATACATGCAAATAATCACGGACCGCAAGGAACGTGTGCTTTTATTAGATTAAAATCAATCGATACATTAAGGTATATTTATATACTGTATCGTTTATAAGATGAATCTGAATAACATGTAGATCGCATGGTCCAGTACCGGCGATAGATCTTTCAAATGTCTGCCCTATCAACTATTGATGGTAGTATCTAGGACTACCATGGTTGCAACGGGTAACGGGGAATCAGGGTTCGATTCCGGAGAGGGAGCCTGAGAAACGGCTACCACATCTAAGGAAGGCAGCAGGCGCGTAAATTACCCAATCCCAGCACGGGGAGGTAGTGACGAAAAATAACAATACAGGACTCAATCCGAGGCCCTGTAATTGGAATGAGTACACTTTAAATCCTTTAACAAGGAACAATTGGAGGGCAAGTCTGGTGCCAGCAGCCGCGGTAATTCCAGCTCCAATAGCGTATATTAAAGTTGTTGCGGTTAAAACGTTCGTAGTTGAACTTGTGTCAAGCACAGGTGGTACACCGTAACTGGGTTCGTACATCATCTTGATGCTATGACGTATTACTGTAGTGGTTTAAACGTAAGTTTATCCACGTAATAAATCTAAATTAGTGCTCTTTACCGAGTGCTGGTCTAGAACAGTACAATTACTTTGAACAAATTAGAGTGCTTAAAGCAGGCCATTTGTGCCTAAATATTCTCTGCATGGAATAATGGAATAAGACGTCTGTTCTATTTTCAATTGGTTTTTAGATCAAGACGTAATGATTAATAGAAGCAGTTGGGGGCATTAGTATTACGGCGCGAGAGGTGAAATTCGTGGACCGTCGTAAGACTAACATAAGCGAAAGCATTTGCCAAAGATGTTTTCATTAATCAAGAACGAAAGTTAGAGGTTCGAAGGCGATCAGATACCGCCCTAGTTCTAACCATAAACGATGCCAGCTAGCAATTGGATGGAGCTACATATATGGCTCTTTCAGTCGCTTTCCGGGAAACCAAAGCTTTTGGGCTCCGGGGGAAGTATGGTTGCAAAGTTGAAACTTAAAGGAATTGACGGAAGGGCACCACCAGGAGTGGAGCCTGCGGCTTAATTTGACTCAACACGGGGAAACTTACCAGGTCCGAACATAAATGAGTAAGACAGATTAATAGCTCTTTCTCGAATCTATGGGTGGTGGTGCATGGCCGTTCTTAGTTCGTGGAGTGATTTGTCTGGTTAATTCCGATAACGAACGAGACTCAAATTTCTTAACTAGATGCCGGCAGGGTTATGGTGTAGAAACTTTGCAGACTTTTTTGCCTCTGTTATCCATGTTTCTAACGGGATGTGGTTTTAATACGTAAAAATTGTCTGTAAGTGGAGTCATACCTGGTGGTTTGTCTGAATAAGACACTTGCTTCTTAAATAGACAAATTGCGTCTAGCAATAATGAGATTGAGCAATAACAGGTCTGTGATGCCCTTAGATGTCCTGGGCTGCACGCGCGCTACAATGAAGGTATCAACGTGTCCTCCTAGTCTAAAAAGACCGGGTAAACCGCTGAACCACCTTCGTGGTTGGGATTGTGGACTGAAACTGTTCACATAAACCTGGAATTCCCAGTAAGTGCGGGTCATAAGCTCGCATTGATTACGTCCCTGCCCTTTGTACACACCGCCCGTCGCTACTACCGATTGAATATGTTAGTGAGGTCCTCAGAGGTGATCACCGTGATGCTTCTTGTGTTGTGGTTGTTTTACCAAAGTTGACCGAACTTGTATATTTAGAGGAAGTAAAAGTCGTAACAAGGTTTCCGTAGGTGAACCTGCGGAAGGATCATTAAAGAACATGATCAAGAAAAAGAAAATAATAAAATTTACATTCATGGAGTTCGATACATTATCACTGATAAAGTAATATTCGATTAAAGTTTTTCGCTCTACAAATGAAACCTAAACATAATACTAACCAAAAAAAAAAAATCACTCTTAGCGGGGGATCACTAGGCTCGTGGGTCGATGAAGAACGCAGCAAACTGCGTGAAGTTATGTGAACTGCAGGACACATGAACATCAACATTTTGAACGCACATTGCGGTCCATGCTAATAGTATATAAATACTCTGCTTGGACCACATATGGTTGAGGGTCACTAATATAAGCAAAATAAATTAGAACTCAGTTATTTTTTATATGTAATGTTTAATAACATTTACACTATTGCATAAAATAATTTGTGTCAAATAAAAAAATTAAAGACATAAGTCATTTAAAACCGTTAATGATGCGTTTTTATTATCTTTTTTAGCAGACACGATTATTTTTGTGACTTCAACTCATATGTGATTACCTCCTGAATTTAAGCATATTAATTAGGAGAGGAAAAGAAATTAACTAAGATTCCCTTAGTAGCGGCGAGCGAAATGGGAAACGTCCAGCATTAAGTTCTTTTACTGATTACTGGTAAAATGAAGGTTCAATGTAAAAGAGTATCTAACATCTTAGGCATTTTGATTATATGTTCAAGTCCATCTTGAATGGGGCCATTTACCCACAGAGGGTGCCAGGCCCGTAGTGACTATAATCTTGTTTAAGGAGATATCTCTTGAGAGTCGTGTTGCTTGATAGTGCAGCACTAAGTTGGTGGTAAACTCCATCTAAGACTAAATATAACCACGAGACCGATAGCGAACAAGTACCGTGAGGGAAAGTTGAAAAGAACTCTGAATAGAGAGTTAAACAGTACGTGAAACCACTAAGAGGTTAAACCCAATGAACCCGAACTTGAAAAAGAAGAGATTCATTGATATAAAAGTTGATTTTATCAATAAATTATATTATGCACTTTTCTTCTATAATCGCATTGCGATGTGTTATCAATATACTACATATGTAGATTTCTGTCAATGATTTTATATGGAGCTCCTTTCATATTTACTTGTAAATGTTACTTAAGGAACTATAAAAATATCTGCCAGTATGATGACACATGTATCTGATCGTACAAGCATTTTTGCAGCGAAAATCGTAGCGGTTTATTCTATATAAATGCAGCTATAGTTAACGATCTTATCGGCAATGAAATGATTTGGGATACCTTTGGGACCCGTCTTGAAACACGGACCAAGGAGTCTAGTATATGTGCGAGTCATTGGGCTTTAAAGCCTAAAGGCATAATTAACGTAACTAATATATGGGATTACATGTAATTTTATATGATTGCATCTTCATCCATGGGCGTTTTAATCCACTCATATTGCTTATGTTTTATGAGTTAAAGCGTACTGTAAGCATATATACTGTGACCCGAAAGATGGTGAACTATACCTGATCAGGTCGAAGTCAGGGGAAACCCTGATGGAGGATCGTAGCAGTTCTGACGTGCAAATCGATTGTCAGAATTGGGTATAGGGGCGAAAGACCAATCGAACCATCTAGTAGCTGGTTCCCTCCGAAGTTTCCCTCAGGATAGCTGGTGCATATTAATATTTGGGAAAATAGTCTTATCTGGTAAAGCGAATGATTAGAGGAATTGGGGCCGAAACGACCTCAACCTATTCTCAAACTTTAAATGGGTAAGATCCTCGACTTTCTTGATTGAAGTCATTAGAGGTTCTTTAATGATATATTGTGCCTAGTGGGCCACTT
>CAWVQQ010000191.1:12500-303448 GCA_963932295.1 Tipula lateralis | reverse complement strand
TTTGGTATTAATTGTTCAAAATAACGTTCAAATGTACAAATATTGAATGAAAACACAAAAAAAAATATAAATTAGCAAAACATTCTATCAAAGCGTGTGTTTTATCACCACAACTCAATTTTTTTATAATTAAATTGTCCAAAATGTGGGTAAAATGGACCATTTAACCCCGCGTAACATAAAAATTCACGTCCAAAACTTCATATTTTGTTCGAAATAACGGTTAAACAGACAAGTTTTGTGTAAACTTGTCAATTGTTCGTTATTTCGAACAAAATTTTAAATTTTTACGTCCATTTTTATATCTTGAACAATTTAAATATCAAAAAATTGAGTTTTGGTGACAAAACAAATGCTTTAGTTGTAATTTTTGCTAATAAATTTTTTTTTGTGTTATTGTACATTATTTGTCCATTTGAACGTCATTTTGAACGACATGTACCAAAATCTTAACAAAATAATGGGTTAATGGAAAATTTCACCCGAAATGACATTAAATTGCACCCAAAAATTAAATATTCAAATCGAAATAACGGAAAATGGACAAGTTGACACAAAACTTGTCTATTTTACCGTAAATTTGCACCAAATTAACGGTAATTTTTAAGTGCAATTTAATGTCATTTGTTTAATTTTAATTTTTAAGTGCAATTTAATGTCATTTGGGGTGAAATTCTCTATTAAACCGACATTTTGAACAATTTAAATACGAAACAATTGAGTTGTGGTGATAAGACACACTTTGGTAGAATTTTGGAATTAATTGTTTAAATGGACAAATAATGAATAGAAATACAAAAATAATAAAAATTAGCAGAAATGACTACCAAAGCGTGTTTTTATCACCAAAAATCTTTTAAATTGTTCAAAATTTGGGTAAATTGGACAATATAACCCCACGCAACATAAAAATGCACGTAAAAAATTAATATTTTGTTTGAAATAATGGTAAAACAGACAAGTTTTGTGTAAACTTGTCAATTGTTCGTTATTTTGAACAAAATTTGAAAATTTTTCGTGAATTTTTATGTTGTGTAAGGTAAAATTGTGCATTTTACCCACATTTGGAACAATTTTAATATTAACAAATCGAGTTGTGGTGACAAAACAAACGCTTTGGTAGAAATTTTTCCTAATTAATATTTTTTTGTGTTTTTGAACGATATGTACCAAAATCTTAACAAAATAATGGGTTAATAGAAAATTTCACCCCAAATGACATAAAATTGCACCTCAAAATTTAATATTCTAATCGAAATAACGGACAAGTTGACACAAAACTGGTCGTTTTTACCATTATTTTGCACCAAATGTTTAATTTTTAAGTGCAATTTAATGTCATTTGGGGTGCAATTCTCCATTTAACCGACATCTTGAATAATTTCAATATGAAACAATTGAGTTGTGGTGATTAAACATGCGTTTGTAGAATTTTGATATAAATTGTTCAAAATGACGTTCAAATGGACAAATAATGAATGAAAATACAAAAACTATATAAAATAGCAAAAATTACTACCAAAGCGTATGATTTATCACCACAACTCAATTTTTTTATATTTCAATTGTCCAAAATGTGGGTAAAATGGACCATTCAACCCCGCGCAACATAAAAATGCACGTAAAAATTAAATATTTTGTTCGAAATAATGGTTAAACAGACAAGTTTTGTGTAAACTTGTCTATTAACCGTTATTTCGAACCAAATTTAAAATCTTTACGTGCATTTAAATATTGCTTGGGTTAAAATTGTGCATTTGACCCACATTATATACAAAACAAATATAAAAAAATTGAATTGTAGTGACAAAACAAACGCTTTGGTAGTAATTTTTGCTTATTAATATTTTTTTTTGTTTTATTTTGAACCTTATATTTAATTTTCAAGTGCAATTTAATGTCATTTAAGCTAAAATTCTCCATTTAACCGACATTTTGAACAATTTAAATATGAAACAATTGAAATGTGGTGATAAAATTAACTTTGGTATAATTTTGGCATTAATTGTTCAAAATGACGTTCAAATGGACAAATAATTAATAAAAACACAAAACAATATAAATTGGCAAAAAATACTACCAAAGCGTGTGTTTTATCACCACAACTCAGTTTTTTTATATTTCAATTGTTCAAATGTGGGTTGAATGGACCATTAAACCCAACTCAACATAAAAATGCACGTAAAAATTTAATATTTTGTTCGAAATAAAGGTAAAACAGACAAGTTTGGTTAAAATTTGTCTATTTACGGTTATTTCAAACCAAATTTTTAATTTTAACGTGCATTGTGATATTGCGTGGGGTTAAATGGTGCATTTTACTCACAATTTGAACAATTTAAATATCAAAAAATTGAGTTCTGGTGACAAAACACATGATTTAGTAGTAATTTTTCCTAATTAATATTTTTTATTGTGTTTTTGTACATTTTTTGTCCATTTGAAGGTCTTTTTGAACGACATGTTCCAAAATCTTAACAAAATAATGGGTAAATAGAAAATTTTACCCCAAATGACATTAAATTGCACCTTTAAATTAAATATACTAATCGAAATAACGGTAAATAGACAAGTTGAAACAGAACTTGTCATTCTAACCGTTATTTTGAACCAAATATGTAATTTTTAAGTGAAATTTAATGTCATTTGGGGTGAAATTCTCCATTTAACCGACATTTTGAACAATTATAATATAAAACAATTGGGTTGTGAGGATAAAACACACTTTGATAGAATTTTGGTAAAATTGTTCCAAATGACGTTTAAATGGACAAATAATGACAAAAATACAAAATAATATAAATTAGCAAAAAATAACTACCTAAGCGTGTTTTTTATTACCTCAAATCTATCTTATTTATCAAAGTTTGGATAAAATGGACTATATAACCCCACGCAACATAAAAATGGAAGTAAAAATTTAATATTTGGTTCAAAATTATGGTAAAACAGTTTTGTGTAAACTTGTCAATTGTTCGTTATTTCGAACCAAATTTAAAATTTTTACGTGAATTTTTATGTTGCGCAGGGTTTAATTGTGCATTTTACCCACATTTTGAATAATTTAAATATCAACAAATTGAGTTGTGGTGACCAAACAAGCGCTTTGGTAGTAATTTTTGCTAATTTCTATTTTTTTTGTGTTGTTGTTCATTTATGTCCATTTGAACGTCATTTTGACCGAAATGTACTTAAGTCTTAACAAAAAAATGGGTTAATGGAGAATTTCACCCCAAATGACATAAAATTGCTCCTTAAAATTAAATATTCTAATCGAAATAACAAAAAATATGAAACAATTGAGTTGCGGTAATATAACACACTTTGGTAGAATTTTGGTATTCATTGTTCAAAATGACGTTCAAATGGACAAATAATTAATGAAAATACAAAAATATTAAAAATGAGCAAAAATTACTACCAAAGCGTCTATTAACCGTTATTTCGAACCAAATTTAAAATCTTTACGTGCATTTAAATATTGCTTGGGTTTAAATTGTGCATTTGACCCACATTATATACAAAACAAATATAAAAAAATTGAATTGTAGTGACAAAACAAACGCTTTGGTAGTAATTTTTGCTTATTAATATTTTTTTTTGTTTTATTTTGAACCTTATATTTAATTTTCAAGTGCAATTTAATGTCATTTAAGCTAAAATTCTCCATTTAACCGACATTTTGAACAATTTAAATATGAAACAATTGAAATGTGGTGATAAAATTAACTTTGGTATAATTTTGGCATTAATTGTTCAAAATGACGTTCAAACGGACAAATAATTAATAAAAACACAAAAAAATATAAATTAGCAAAAAATACTACCAAAGCGTGTGTTTTATCACCACAACTCAGTTTTTTTATATTTCAATTGTTCAAATGTGGGTTGAATGGACCATTAAACCCAACTCAACATAAAAATGCACGTAAAAATTTAATATTTTGTTCGAAATAAAGGTAAAACAGACAAGTTTGGTTAAAATTTGTCTATTTACGGTTATTTCAAACCAAATTTTTAATTTTAACGTGCATTTTAATATTGCGTGGGGTTAAATGGTGCATTTTACTCACAATTTGAACAATTTAAAAATCAAAAAATTGAGTTCTGGTGACAAAACACATGATTTAGTAGTAATTCTTCCTAATTAATATTTTTTATTGTGTTTTTGTACATTTTTTGTCCATTTGAAGGTCTTTTTGAACGACATGTTCCAAAATCTTAACAAAATAATGGGTAAATAGAAAATTTTACCCCAAATGACATTAAATTGCACCTTTAAATTAAATATACTAATCGAAATAACGGTAAATAGACAAGTTGAAACAGAACTTGTCATTCTAACCGTTATTTTGAACCAAATATGTAATTTTTAAGTGAAATTTAATGTCATTTGGGGTGAAATTCTCCATTTAACCGACATTTTGAACAATTATAATATAAAACAATTGGGTTGTGAGGATAAAACACACTTTGGTAGAATTTTGGTATTAATTGTTTAAAATGACGTTCAAATGTACAAATAATGAATAAAAACACAAAAAAAAATATAAGTTAGCAAAACATAATACCAAAGCGTGTGTTTTATCACCACAACTGAATTTTTTTATATTTCAATTGTCCAAAATGTGGGTAAAATGGACCATTTAACCTCGCGTAACATAATGCACGTAAAAATTTAATATTTTGTTCGAAATAACGGTTAAAAAGACGTTTTGTGTAAACTTGTCAATTGTTCGTTATTTCGAACCAAAATTTTAAATTTTTACGTCTATTTTAATATCTTGAATAATTTAAATATCAAAAATTTGAGTTGTGGTGAGAAAACACATGCTTTAGTTGTAATTTGTGCTAATAAATTTTTTTTTGTGTGTTTGTTCATTATTTGTCCATTTGAACGTCATTTTGAACGACATGTACCAAAATCTTAACAAAATAATAGGTAAATGGAGAATTTCACCCGAAATGACATAAAATTGCACCTACAAATTAAAAATTCTAATCGAAATAACGGTAAATGGACAAGTTGACACAAAACTTGTCGTTTTTACCGTTATTTTTCACCAAATTTTTAATTTTTAAGTGCAATTTATTGTCATTTTGGATGAAATTCTCCATTTAACCGACATTTTGAACAATTTTAATATGAAACAATTGAGTTGTGGTGATAAAATTAACTTTGGTAGAATTTTGGTATTAATTGATCAAAATGACGTTCAAATTTATCATATAATGTAAAAATATACAAACAAAATATAAACTAGCAATAATTACTACCAAAGCGTGTGTTTTGTCACCACAAATCTATTTTGTATATTCCAATTGTTCAAAATCTGGGTATAATGGACCATATAACCCCACGCAACATAAAAATGCACGTGAAAATTTATTAATTTGTTCGAAAAAAAGGTTAAACAGACAAGTTTTGTGTAAACTTGTCAATTGTTCGTTATTTTGATTAAATTTTAAAATTTAAACATGAATTTGAATGTAGCGTGGGGTTAAATTGTGCATTTTACCCACATTTTGAACAATTTTAATGTCAACAAATTAAAATGTGGTGACCAAACTTACGCTTTGGTAGTTATTTTTGCTTATTAATATTTTTTTTGTGTTATTTTGAACAAAATATTGAATTTGTAAGTGCAATTTAGTGTCATTTAGCCTTAAATTCTCCATTACTGACAATTTGAACCATTTTTTATATGAAACAATTTAGTTGTTGTGATTTAACACAATTGGTAGAATTTTGGTATTAATTGTTCAAAATGACGTTTAAATGAATAAATAATGAATTAAAACACAAAAAAAATATAAATTAGCAAAACATACTACCAAAGCGTGTGTTTTATCACCACAACTCAATTTTTTATATTTCAATGGTCCAAAATGTGGGTAAAATGGACCATTTACCCCTGCGGAACATAAAAATGCACGTAAAAAATTAAAATCTTGTTCGAAAAAATAGTAAAACAGACAAATATTGTTAAAAATTGTCTATTTACCGTTATTTCGAACCAAATTTTAATTTTTACGTGTATTTTAATATTGCATGGGGATAAATTGTGCATTTTACCCACATTTTTAACAATTTAAATATCAAAAAATTGAGTTGTGGTGACAAAACACACGCTTTGGTAGTTATTTTTGCTAATTAATATTTTTCTGTGTTTTTGTTCATTATTTGTCCATTTGAACGTCATTTTGAACGATATATACTAAAATCTGTACAAGATATTGGGTAAATGGAGAATTTCACCCGAAATTACATTAAACTGCACCTAAAAATTAAATATTTTAATCGAAATAACGGTAAATAGACAAGTTGACACGAAACTTGTCATTTTAACCGTTATTTTGAAAAAAAAACATTTTATTTTTAAGTGTAATTAAATGTCATTTGGGGTGAAATTCTCCACTGTACCGACATTGTGAACAAATTCAATATAAAACAATTGAGTTGTGGTGATAAAATACACTTTGGTAAAATTTTGATATTATTTGTTCAAAGTGCCGTTCAAATGGATAAATAATGAATAAAAACACACAAAAAATATAAATTAGCTTAAACGATGACCATAGCGTGTGTTTTATCACCTTAACTCAATTTTTTTATATTAATACCAAAATTCTACCATAGCGTGTGTTTTATCACCTTAACTCAATTTTTTTATATTTCAAGTGTCCAAAATGTGGGTAAAATGGACCATTTAACCCCGCGAAACATAAAAAAACACGTAAATATTTAATATTTTGTTCGAAATATTGGTTAAACAGACAAGTTGTGTGTAAACTTGTCCATTGTTTGTTATTTCGAACCAAATTTTAAATTTTTTCGACCATTTTTATGTTGCGAAGGGTTAAATTGTGCATTTAACCCACATTTTATACAAAACAAATATATAAACATTGAATTGTTGTGACAAAACAAACGCTTTGGTAGTAATTTTTGCTCAGTAATATTTTTTTGTTTTATTTTGAACCAAATATTTGATTTTTAAGAGCAATTAAGTGTCATTTGAGCTAAAATTTTCCATTTAACCGACATTTTGAACAATTTAAGTATGAAACAAATCAGTTGTGGTGATAAAACACACTTTGGTAGAATTTTGGTCTTAATTGTTCAAAATGACGTTCAAATGGACAAAAAATGAATTAAAACACAAAAAAAATTTTAATTAGAAAAAAATACTACCAAAGCGTGTGTTTTATCACCACAACTCAATTTTTTATATTTCAATTGTCCAAAATGTGGGTTTAAGGGACCACTTACCCAATTCAACATGAAAATGTACGGAAAAATTTATAATTTTGTTCGAAATAACGGTAAAACAGACAAGTTTATTTTGAAATGAACGTTCAAATGAACAAATAATGAATAAAAACACAAAAAAAATATAAATTAGCAAAACATTCTACCAAAGCGTGTGTTTTATCACCACAACTCAACGTTTTGAAATTTCAATTGTCCAAAATGTGGGTAAAATTGACCATTTGGCCCCGCGCAACATAAAAATGCAAGTAAAAAATTAACATTTTGTTGAAAATAACGGTAAAACAGACAAGTATTGTTAAAACTTGTCTATTTACCGTTATTTCGAACCAAATATTAAATTTTTAGGTGCATTTTTTTGTTGCGTAGGGTGAAATTGTGCATATTATATTTAATATTTTTTTTTTGTTGGTTTGAACCAAATTTTAAATTTTGAAGTGCAATTTTGTGTCATTTGGGCTGAAATTCTCCATTAAACCGACAATTTGAACAATTTTAATATGCAAACAATTGAGTTGTGGTGATAAAACACACTTTGGTAGAATTTTGGTGTTCAGAAACTCCAACACTGGTAATAGTCACATAAGATTTAACAGCCTTCATTAGGGCGAAACCAAATATTCAATTGGATTCCAATTACCAAACATCTGGTCTTATTAGAATCCAATTGAATAATCTCGAATTTATGGTTTCTGGTCATCTTGTCTTGTCTGACGAATCATTTTTTTTATTATTACATTTTTGAAGTCAACGAGACCACAACAATAAAGAAAATCATCATTGACCGCGTTTTTTATTACGTTTTATTATTTCACTATTTCATTACTGGAACGGCGATTGGAATTCGCAGATGGTCCTTCGAGCCGGATGCTATACCGCGTAGTGTAGTAAGCAATTTTCTGTAAACCAGTTTCAACATTCGGTTCCAGAATATAGTGGAATATTACATAGAGCACGTGCAGTCCAGATAATTCGGTCTGATACTTTGAACGGAAGTGAATTGAGTGATATCATAACTAGTGATCAGTGTTACAATTTTACCGTGATGGATGCCTTGAGAAAACCGCGTGCTTCGTACGAGTTAGCTTTATCAAGACAATCTAAATTCGCTAAGAAGCTAACGGTTACGTCCGCTGAAAGCCTAGATGAATTGCGATTGAGAGCAAATCGAGCGCATGATTTACTCGCGAAATTCGGACAAATCGAAGCGGACATGTTCGCAATTAACGCTGAGGAAGAATCTCGCTTTTTCGAGGCCGAAGAATTGTATCTTTCAGCAGCGGCGAAGATTAACGAAATCGTACGGTTGAGAAGCCTTCAAGAAACCACAAATCATGGTGAAAGCTCAATGAACGCCACAATTGGAAGCGCCGCACCAGCGGTAAAGCTAGCAAAATTGCAGATTCCACATTTCGACGGAGACTCTACTGAGTGGCAGAGTTTCTTTGACATATTCGCATCAAGCATTCATGAAAATGAAACTATACCAACCGTCCAAAAGTTTCAATACTTGGTCGGCCTACTCAAGGGTGAAGCATACTCACTCGTCAGGCATTATATGATCACCGAGGCGAATTACCACGAGGCACTGCAAAAATTAACACAAAGATACAATCGGAAACGACACACCATTAATTTGTTCATTCGCAAATTCATTGAACAGCCCAACGTTAAGGCAGCTAGTTCCGATAATTTAAGAAAAATTCTTGATACTTCCGACGAGGTGATACGAGGCTTAAGAGCATTGAGCGAGAAGGCGGAGTCAAGAGATCCTTGGCTCATATATATGATAGTGCAAAAGTTAGACGATGATACATGAAACCAATGGGCCCAGGATACTACAGAGCATGAGTATCCGACATTGAAAATGCTGTTCGAGTTCCTCAATAAGCGAGTGGACGCCCTCGAATCTCTCAGATGTGACCAAGTACGGCCAGCGAGATCAAACACACAGATTCATCTGAAAAGGACATTGGCGACGTTTACTAAATGGGTGTGTGTCGCATGTAACATTAAAGATCATAAATTGATTGAGTGCGATAAGTTCAAGGAACTGTCAGTAGAGGACCGAAAGATACTTTTGAGCAAGAATAAAAGATGTTTCAACTGCTTCAACTCAAATCACACTGTGTATGACTGCAAGTCTCGAAGTAGATGCCGCCTATGCTCACGAAGACATAATACGTAATTGCATACTGATGGGAATATATCAAGTGCCACAGCAATTCATGAATCACGCACTAACGAAGCAGAAACGTTAACAAATTGTACTCAGCATAACAATGGCGTTAAGGAAAACGGTATACAAGAATTAACCGTATTACCAACGGCGATGATTTATGCAATCGATAGCAATGGCACCCGCCGACCTTGCAGAGCTTTATTAGACACAGCTTCACAAGCCTCTTTTGTAACTGAAGCTTTTGTACAAAAATTGGGCTTACGACGCGTCAACGGAAGGACGATTATAACCGGAATCGGGCAGACGGGCGCTGGTAAATCACATGGAATAGCCAAAATTCGATTTACAACAAGATTCTGCGAAAAACCAGTGGAATTGATAAATGCATTTATAATTTCGAAAATCACATCGCCTCTTCCAGGACGCACAATCAATATCAATCACTTATCAACCATAGCATCAAGTGAATTGGCAGACCCTTACTTTAATAAGCCAGCTACAATCGATATTCTGCTAGGTGCTGATATTATCTTCAATTTGTTTGACGATTGCATCCAGAGAATAGGACCAAGCAATCTGATGGTGCAGAATACGAAGTTAGGCTGGATAATTGGTGGTGTTTATGATGGATCGACAGCAGAACCAATTAGATCATTAACCACGCAAATTAATATAGACGAAACACTGCGAAGATTCTGGTAAATCGAAGAGTTCTCTGCAGATACAAATACGAGGTACACGGAAGAAGAACAATCTTGCGAGCAATTCTTTCAAACTACAACATCCAGAAGCAGTGATGGCAGATTCATCATGAGACTACCATTTAAGGAAAACAAGATGGAGGAAAAACTGAGTCAAACTTATGACATAGCACTATCGAGATTATTGGCCATGGAAAAAAGATTTCGGAGCGACTCAGAGTTTCAAAGACTATACGTGGACTTTATGGGAGAGTATCAGGAACTAGGCCACATGACTGAGGTCGATATAAATGAGCGAGACTTACGTAAAATGTACATCCTACCCCACCATGGAGTACGAAAGGATAGCAGTCTCACAACTAAGCTACGCGTAGTATTTGATGCGTCTGCGAAATGCGGAGGATGCTGCTCTTTGAACGAGAAACTGATGATAGGACCTACCGTACAAGCAAATTTATCAGAAATTCTTTTAAGATTTCGACAGCATCGTTACGTACTTGTCGGTGACTTGGAGAAAATGTATCGACAGGTTCTCATGCACGAGGAAGACAGGAAGCACCAAATTATATTATGGCGAGATGAGCAACGATGTATCAAACCATATGCGTTAAATAGAGTGACATATGGCACGGCATCCGCATCGTTTATGGCCACCAGATGTTTAGTTGAACTATCGAAATCGTACTCAGATGAATTTCCAGAAGCTGCCCGTGCAATTGAAAAGGACGTATACGTCGACGACTTAATGACAGGTGCTGCAACATTACCACAGCTACAAGATTTGAAGCATAGCATAGTGAGAATCATGCAGAGTGGCGGATTCAATTTGGGGAAACTCTTCTCCAATCATAATTCGATCATAAATCAAACCAATCAGATTGATAGTGGTGACCTTAAACAGGTATCAGAGCACGAGCAATCCATTAAGTTACTTGGGATAGCATGGCAATCATAAACCGATCGATTCATTTTTCAAGCCAAAATAAGTACTCTAAAGAATTTTACAAAAAGAAACCTACTGTCTGAAGCAAGCCGCATATTTGACGCGTTAGGATTGATTTCTCCGATAATAATCCGGGTTAAAATCTTGTTCCAGAAACTTTGGCTGTTAAAGCTAGACTGGGATGAAGAGCTACCAACTGACATAAAAATGGAATGGGTCAAATTAAGAACCGAACTATGCAGCAATTCTAAAATTGAGATTCCGAGGTGGATGGGTACCACCACTACAGTCCGCATTCACGGGTTTTGTGATGCGAGCAAATGGGCTTACGCAGCGGTACTATATGCGATCACAGAAAGCTCAGATGGAGTTCATTCACACGTAATTTGTTCAAAATCAAAGGTAGCTCCTTTAAAGCAGGTGAGTCTGCCCAGATTAGAACTTATGGGAGCATGTACTGTTGAGCCGAGTTACGAAACAAGCAGTCAGTATTTTGAATCTCGAAATCTCTCAAATAACATTATGGACAGATTCTTAGATCGTCTTAGATTGGCTGTCTGATCAACCACGACGATGGACTACATTCGTAGCCAACCGCACGGCGGAAATAATAAATGAGCACAACAGAAGCATGTGGAGACACGTTCCATCAAAGGAGAATCCAGCGGATTATGCCACTCGTGGCAAATCGTATCATGAAATAGCAAGAGACAAATATTTGGTGGAACGGACCTCAGTGGCTGCGTAAAGATAGAGCAAGATGGCCAAAACAATCGGATAACCCCCATACAACTACAGAAGAAAGTAGTACCTCATTAGCATGTCACAGTGCAATACGCAGCCAGAGCGACACATCAGATATAGTATACGATCTGATCAATAAAATTTCAAGCTTTAATAAATTACAGAGAATACTTATGTTCTCCGGTTTCTTAATAATTGCAGATCATCGAAAGCGAAGACCAAATCCAGAACACTGACAAGATCGGAAATTAAGGCAGCCGACCAAATCCTAGTTCGAAAGGCACAACTACTTGATTTTCCGGACGAATATGGAGCTCTCCTTAAAAATAAGCCAATAGCAAGACAAAGCAAATTACGAACAATAAATCCCTTCCTTGATGATACTCAAATCATGCGAGTTGGCGGAAGATTGGAGAATTCAGCTTTACCGTATCATACTAAGCATCCCGCTATCATATCAAGCCAGAACCGACTGTCAACCTTAATTACTAGGCACATACACAACGAAAATCAGCATCCTGGTACCAATTTATAGACGAGTCTAGTCCGTCAAAACTACTGGGTAGTAAGAGGCAAGGACGTCGCAAACAGGGTATTTCGACAATGTATCAGATGCTCAAAGCAGCGACCGAAGATGACCAAACAACTAATGGGGCAACTACCTCAAGACCGAGTTCAACCAGGCTTTCCATTTTCCGCAGTAGGCGTAGATTTCTGCGGTCCTTTCCAAGTACACGCAATTCGAAGACGAGGAGCAGTTCCCAATAAGGCATATTTATGTATATTTGTTTGCTTCTGCACACACGCAATACACATCGAAGTCTGTATGAACTTGACTACAGAATCATTTATCGGAAGTTTAAAACGTTTCGTGAGTCGCCGTGGATTATGTAATACGATTTATTGCGACAACGGTACGAACTTCATTGGCGCAAGGAATCATTTACAGGCGGTTTACAACTTCCTACATCACAACTCAAATGAAATTGTTAGTCATCTTTCGAACCAAAAAATAGAGTGGAGATTTATACCACCGGCAGCCCCTCATCAAGGCGGATTATGGGAGAGTGCCGTTAAGTCTACCAAGACCCATCTTCAACGATCCATCGGAGAGGCGATACTTACGTTAGAGGAATTCACAACGCTTGTGACGCAAATTGAAGGAATATTGAATTCCAGACCGATCTGTTCATCTAACTCCGACGAAGTAGATTATCTCACTCCAGCACACCTGCTAATCGGTAGACACATCCAGCAAGTTCCTGAAATGCCGGAACAAAACCTATCAATTCATTCACGCTGGGATATAGTCAAACGAATTCATGAACAATTTTGGAAGCGCTGGAAAATCGAATATTTAACATCTCTACAAACACGTTCTAAATGGCAGGACAAACATCCAAACTTGATGATCAATGACGTTGTCATTATTCAGGACCATAACTTGCTGCCAACGCAGTGGTTGTTAGGAAAGATTATTAAAGTATATCCCGGTAGTGATGGTAATACCCGCGTAGTACAAGTTAAAACTAAAAATGGCACTATGAAACGATCAGTACAACAAATTTGCCGTCTTCCTATTCTTGAATCAAATGATTCAAGGCCGGGAGTATGTTCAGAAACTCCAACACTGGTAATAGTCACATAGGATTTAACAGCCTACATTAGGGCGAAACCAAATATTCAATTGGATTCCAATTACCAAACATCTGGTCTTATTAGAATCCAATTGAATAATCTCGAATTTATGGTTTCTGGTCATCTTGTCTTGTCTGACGAATCATTTTTTTTATAATTACATTTTTGAAGTCAACGAGACCACAACAATAAAGAAAATCATCATTGACCGCGTTTTTTATTATGTTTTATTATTTCACTATTTCATTACTGGAACGGCGATTGGAATTCACACATTTGGTATTTATTTTTCAAAATGACGTTCAAATGGACAGATAATGAAAAGAAACACAAAAAAAAATATAAATTAGCAAAAATTACTACCAAAGTATATTATTTTAACTTGTCTATTTACCGGTTTTTCGAACAAAATTTTAAATTTTTACGTGCATTTTGATATTGCGTGGGTTTTAATTGTGCATTTTACCCACATTTTGAACAATTAAAATATTAGAAAATTGAATTGTGGTGACAAAACACACGCTATGGTAGTAATTTTTGCTTATAAATATTCTTTTTTGTGTTATTTTGTACAAAATATTTAATTTTTAAGTGCAATTAAATGTCATTTGTGCTAAAATTCTCCATTTAACCGACATTTTGAACAATTTAAATGAGAAACAATTGAGTTGTGGTGATAAAACACATTTTGGTAGAATTTTGTTATTAATTGTTCAAAATTACGTTCAAATGTACAAATAATGAATAAAAACACAAAAAAAATATAAATTATCTTAAATTACTACCAAAGCGTGTGTATTATAACCACAATTCAATTTTCTTATATTTCAACTTTCCAAAATGTCAGTTAAATGGACCATTTGACTCCGCGCAACATAAAACTGCACGTTAAAATTTAATAAAATGTTCTAAATAACGGTAAAACAGACTAGTTTTGTGAAAACTTGTCTATATAATGTTATTACAAATCAAATTTTAAATTTTTACGTGCATTTTTATATTGCGTGGGGTTAAATTGTGCATTTAACCCACATTTTAACAATTTGTTTATCAAAAAATTAAATGGCGGTGACACACCACACGCTTTGATAGTAATTTTTGCTTATTTAAATTTTTTTTGTTTTATTTTGAACCAAATATTTAATTTTTAAGTGCAATTTAATGTCATTTTGGCTGCAATATTTCATTAAGTCGACATTTTGAACAATTTTAATATGAAACAATTGTGGTGATAAATCACACTTTGGTAGAATTTTGGTATAAATTGTTCAGAATGACGTTCCAATGGACAAATAAAGAATAAAAAACAAAAAAAATACTAATAAAGCATGTGTATTTTAACCACAACTCAATTTGTTTATATTTTCATTTTCCAAAATGTGGGTAAAATAGACCATTTAACCCCGCGCAACATAAAAATGCAAATAAAAATTTAATATTATTTTCGAGATAACGGTAAAACAGATAAGTTTTGTGTAAACTTGTCTATTTACCGTTATTTCGAACTAAAATTTTAAATTTTTACGTGCATTTTTATATTGCGAGGGGTTAAATTTTGCATTTTACCCACATTTTGAACAATTAAAATATCAAAAAATTGAGTTGTGGTGACAAAAAACACGCTTTAGTAGTAATTTTTGCTACATAATATTTTTTTTACTTTTTATATTTACTTTTAAAATTTACTTTTTCTTACTCAGTTGACACAAAACTTGTCGTTTTGACCCTTAATTTAAACGAAACATCTAATTTAAAAGTGCAATTTAATGTCATTTGGGGTTAAATTCTCCTTTTCACCAACATTTTGAACAATTTCAAAAACAAACAATTGATTTGTGGTGATAAAACACACTTTGGTAGAATTTTGGTATTTTTTGTTCAAAATGACGTTCAAATTGACAAATAATGAATAAAAAGACAAAAAATTATATTAATTAGCAAAAACTACTACCAAAGCGTGTGTTTTATAACCACAAATCTCTTTTTGTATATTCCAATTGTTCAAAATTTAGGTATATTGGACAAAATAACCTTACGCAACATAAGAATGCACGTAAAATTTTTATATTTTGTTCGAAATAACGGGAATTAGACAAGTTTTTACAAAACTTGTCTATTTACCGTAATTTCGAACATAATTTTAAATATTAACTTGAATTTTTATATTGCGTGGGATTAAATTGTGCATATTACCCAAATTTTGAACCATTAAAAAATTGAATTGTGGTGACAAAACACACACTTTGGTAGTAAATTTTGCATATAAATATTTTTTTTGTGTTATTTTGAACCAAATATTTAACTTCAAAGGTCAATTTAATGTCATTTGGGGTAAAATTCTCCATTTAACCGACATTTTGAACAATTGATTTATGAAACAATTGAGTTGGGGTGATGAAACACACCTTGGTAGAATTTTGGTATTTATTGTTCAAAATGACGTTCAAATGTACAAATAATTAATAAAAACACAAAAAAAATATAAATTAGCAAAAACTACTACCAAAGCGAGTGTTTTATCACCACAACTCAATTTTTAAATATTTCAATTGTTCAAAATGTGGGTAAAATTGACAATTTAACCCCGCGCAACATTAAAATGCAAGTAAAAATTTAATATTTTGTTCGAAATAACGGTAAAACAGACAAGTTTTGTGTCATTTGGAAATGGTGCATTAAACCCGCATTTAAACAATTTAAATATCAAAAAATTGAGTTGTGGTGACAAAACCCACGCTTTAGAAGTATTTTTAGCTAATTAATATTTATTTTGTGTTTTTGTTCATTATTTATTCATTTCAACGTTAATTTGAACGACATGTACAAAAATCTTAACAACTAATGGGTTCATGGAGAATTTCACCCGAATTGACATGAAATTTGACCTTAAATTTAATATTTTAATCGAAATAACGGTAAATAGACAAGTTTAATCTTGTCGTTTCCCTTCGTAATAACGGAAAAATATACAAGTTTTGTGTAAACTTGTCTCTTTACCGTTATTTCGAACCAAATTTTAAATTTTACGTGCATTTTATACTCCGTGGGGTAAAGTTGTGCATTTTACATACAATATGAACAATTTTGATATCAAAAAGTTGAATTTTGGTGACAAAACACATGGTTTAGTAAAAATTTTTGCTAAAAAATTTTTTTTGTGGTTTTGTTCATTATTTGTCCATCTGAACGTCATTTTGAACCATATGTACCAAAATCCTAATAAAATATTGGGTAAATGGAGAATTTCACCCAAATGACCAAAAATTGCTTCTATAAATAAAATATTCTAATCGAAATAACGGTTAATTGACAAGTTGACACAAAACGTGTCGTTCTAACCGTTTTGGGGTGAAATACTCCATTTAACCGACATTTTGAACAATATCAATATGAAACAATTGAGTTGTGGTGTTTAAACACACTTTGAGAGAATTTTTGTATTTAATGTTCAAAATGACGTTCAAATGGACAAATAATGAAAAACATTACAAACAGAATATACATTACCAAAATTTCTATCAAAGCGTGTGTTTTATAACCACAAATCTATTTTGTATATTCCAGTTGATCAAAATTTGGGTAAAATGAACAATATAACCCCACGCAACATAAGAATGCACGTGAAATTTTTATATTTTGTTCGAAATAACGGTAAATAGACAAGTTTTTACAAAACTTGTCTATTGTACCGTTTATTTCGAACAAAATTTTAAATTTTTATTTGAATTTTTATATTGCGTGGGATTAAATTGTGCATATTACCCAAATTTTGAACAATTTAAATATAAACAAATTGAGTTGTGGTCACAAAACACACACTTCGGCAGTAATTTTTCCATATTAATATTTTTTTTGTGTTATTTTGAACCAAATATTTAATTCTTTAGTTCAATATAATGTCATTTTGGGTGAAATTCTCCATTTACCCGACTTTTTGAACAATTTCAATATAAAAACAATTGAATTGTGGTGATAGAACACACTTTGGTTGAATTTTGGTATACATTGTTCAAAATGACTTTCAAATGGACAAATAATGAATGAAATAACAAAAAAATATAAATAAGCAAAAATTTCTACCAAAGCGTGTGTTTTATCACCACAACTCAATTTTTTTTATTTTAAGTGTCCAAAATGAAGGTAAAATGGACAATTAAACCCCTCGAAACATAAAAATACACGTAATAATTTAATATTTTATTCGAAATAACGGTGAAACAGACAAGTTTTGTGTCAATCTGTCTATTTACCGTTATTTCGAACAACATTTTATATTTTTACGTGCAGTTTTATGTTGCGTGGGGTTAAATTGTGCATTTTACCCACATATTGAACAATTCATATGTAAAAAAAATTGAATTGTGGAGACAAAACACACGCTTTGGTAGTAGTTTTTGCTAATTAATATTTTTTTTTGTATTATTTTGAACCAAATATTTAATTTTTAAGGTCAATTTAATGTCATTTGGGCTAAAATTCTCCATTTAACCGACATTTTGAACAATTTAAATGTGAAACCATTGAGTTGTGGTGATAAAATTAATTTTGGTAGAATTTTGGTATTAATTGTTCAAAATGACGTTCAAATGGACAAATAATGAAAATAAATACCAAAAAAACATAAATTAGCAAAAACTACTACCAAAGCGAGTGTTTTATCACCACAAATATATTTTGTATATTCTTATTGTTCAAAATTTGGATAAAATGAACAATACAACCCCACGCAACATAAAAATGCGCGTTATAATATTATGTTTTGTTCAAAATAACGGTATAATAGGCAAGTTTGGTTAACAATTATCTATTTACCGTTATTTCGAACCAAATTTAAAAATTTTACGTGCATTTCTATGTTGCGTGGGGTTTAGTTGTTCATTAAACCACCATTTGAATAATAAAAATATAAAAAAATTTAATTGCGGTGACAAATTACACGCTTTGGTAGTAATTTTTTATTATTTATATTTTTTTTGTATTATTTTCAACCATATATTTAATTTTAAAGTGCAATTAAATGTCATTTGGGCTATAATTCTTCATTTAACCGACATTTTGAACAATTTCAAAATAAAACAATTGAGTTGTTGTGATAAAACACACTTTGGTAGAATTTTGGTATAATTTGTTCAAAATGACGTTCAAATGGACAAATAATGAACAAAAACACAAAAAAAAATATAAATTAGCAAAAATTACTACCAAAGCGTGCGTTTTATAACCACAACTTAATTTTTTTATATTTTAACTGTCCAAAATGTGAGTAAAAGGGACCATTTAACCCCGCGCTACATAAAAATGCACGTAAAAATTAAAAAGTTTATTCAAAATAACGGTACAACAGACAAGTTTTGTGTTGACTTGTCTATTGACCGTTACATCAAACAAAATTTAAAATTTTAACGTGCATTTTTATATTGCGTGAGGTAAAATTGTGCATTTAAACCACATTTGAACAATTTAAATATAAAAATTGAATTGTGGTGACACGCTTTGGTAGCAATTTTGGCTTATAAATATTTTTTTTGTGTTGTTTTGAACCAAATATTCAATTTTTAAGGGCAATTAAATGTCATTTGGGGTAAAATTCTCCATTTAACCGACATTTTGAACCATTTTTATATGAACAATTGAGTTGTGGTGATAAAACACACTTTGGTTAATTTGGTATTAATTGTTCAAAATGACGTTCAAATCGATAAAAAATGAAACAAAAAAACACAAAAAAAATTTAAATTAGCAAAAGTTACTACCAAATCGTGTAATTTATCACCACAACTCTTCTTTTGTATAATCCAATTGTTCAAAATTCGGGTTAAATGGACCATTTAACCGCGCGAAAAATCAATGTGCACCTTAAATTTTATATTGTGTTCGAAATAACGGTAAAACAGACAAGTTTTGTATTTACTTGTCTATTTACCGATATTTTGAACCAAATTTTAAATTTAAACGTTCATTTTATATTGCGTGGGGTTAAATTGTGCATTTAACCCACATTTTGAACAATTTAAATATCAAAAAATTGACTTATGGTGACAAAATACACGCTGAAGTAGTTAGTTTTGCTAATTTATATTATTTTCTGGTGTTTTTGTTCATTCTTTGTCCATTTGAATGCCATTTTGAACGATATGTACCAAAATCTTTACAAAATCATGGGTCAAAGAAGAATTTCACCCGAAATGACATATAATTGCAACTTAAAATTAATTATTTAAATCGAAATAATGGTAAATAGACACGTTGACACAAAACAAGTCGTTTTACCAATTATTTTGAACCAAACATCTTATTGTTAATTGCAATCAAATGTCATTTGGGGTGCAATTCTCCATTTAACCAACAATTTGGACAATTTAAATATGAAACAATTGAGTTGTGGTGATACAATTAACTTTGATAGAATTTTGGTATTAATTGTTCAAAATGACGTTCAAATGGACCAATAATTAATAAAAATACAGACAATATATAAATTAGCAAAAACTACTACCAAAGCGTAAAAAAAAATCACCACAAATCTGTTTTTGCTTATTCCAATTGTTCAAAATTTGGGTATAGTAAACAATATTAAATGCACAATTTAACCCCACGCAAAATATAAATGCATGTTAAAATTTAATATTTTGTTCGAAAAAACGGTAAAACAGATTAGTTTTGTGTAAACTTGTCTATTTACCGTTATTTCGAACTTGATTATAAAATTTTACGTGCATTTTTATATTGCGTAAGGTTAAATTGTTCATTTTACCTACATTTTGAACAATTTAAATATCAAAAAATTGAATTGTGGTGACAAAACACACGCTTTGGTAGTAATTTTTGCTTAACAATATTTTTTGTTGTGTTATTTAGAACCAAATATTTAATTTTTTAGTGCAATTTAGTGTCATTTGGGCTCAAATTTTCCGTTTAATCGACATTTTGAACAATTTTAACGATTGAGTTGTGGTGATAAAACACACTTTGGTAGAATTTTGGTATTAATTGTTCAAAATGACGTTCAAATGGACAAATAGGGAATAAAAACACAAAAAAAATTGTAATTTAGAAAAATTTGCGTGTGCTTTATCACCAAAACTCAATTTTTTTTATATTTCATTTGCCAAAAATGTGGGTTTGATGGACCATTTTACCCCGCGCAACATAAAATTGCACGTAAAAATTTAATATTTTGTTCGAAATAACGGAAAAAACGGACAAGTTTTGTGTAAACTTGTCTATTGATCGTTATTTTAAATAAAATTTTAAATTTTTACGTGCATTTTTATGTTTCGTAGGGTTAAATTGTGCATTTTACCCACATTTTGAACAAAAAAAATATAAAAAAATTTAATTGTGGTGACTGACAAAACACACGCTTTGGTAGTTATTTTTGCTTAACAATATTTTTTGTTGTGCTATTTTGTACCAAATATTTAATTTTTTAGTGTAATTTAGTGTCATTTGGGCTAAAATTCTCCATTTAACAGTCATTTTGAATAATTTGAATATAAAACAATTAAGTTGTGGTGATATAACACACTTTGGTAGAATTTTGGTATTAATTGTTTAAAATGACGTTCAATTGGACAAATAATGAATAAAAACCCAAAAGCAATATAAATTAGCAAAAACTACTACCAAAGCGTGTGTTTTACCACAACAACTCAATTTTTTTCATTTCAACTGTCCAAAATGTGGGTTCAATGGACCATATAACCTGCAGCGGTTCAACATATTTGTTGAATAATATTTCAAACCGTTTCTTATTTATTAATGCAGCTTTTTCAATGCCGAATTTTATTATGTCTCGTTCTATCGAATAATCGAGGTAAATATTATATTCGCACTGACAAGTGCACCATCTATATTCCTGTAGAATATTCTCGTTTCTATAGCATATTTAGTACAGTCAGTTGCTACTACCTTTCAATAGATATTTTGTTGTTCGTGTCCGACATCTATTCAAAGTATAATGCACCACATTATTAATTTTCATTATCATAATTAGCAACTGCATTATCTTATTTTGATGTTAGTATTTCTCGATCGTGGCGCGCGTGTCCTCTCTCTTGGTTGAGTGACAAGCCAATTATTTTCGGCCATTACTTTCATTACCTTTTAACACTTGTTGGTGGACAACTACATTTTTGTGGAGTGGTCTAGTGAAAAATAAAATAAATATAAAATATAAAATAAATAAATAAAAACATTTTAACATATAAGATAAATTTATAATACAATATAAATTAAATGATAAATAAATTATAAATGAAAATAAAATAAACATAAAATTTACAAATTTAAAAGAAACACTTTTAACATACAAAATAAAATTAATTAGAGATACGCGTGTGCAAAACCCCGTGCACCGAAGGGGACGGAAAAAGCATCGAGAGAGAGACGGAGAAAACGCGTGTGCAAACATCGCGCAACATAATAAAAAAATTTTGTAGGTTTTGTTTATTTATAAATATAAAAAATTTATTTTTCCACAAACCACATCTCTTACCCTCTCTGTATCTATTGTTTTTTCTCTAAATTGTACGTCCACCCGCCGATACCGTTGGCAACAATTTTTTTCTCTTAAAGCAACGGCGCAATACGCTCCGCCGCCACGTTTTTCCAAATCGAGAAAATTTATTTATCAGAGTCGCAAAATATCTTATTTTTTTTTTTCCTCAAAGTCGATTTTTTTTCTCCTCTCTTTTAATCGCATATAAACGGTCGAATATTAGTGTAGTGTAAAAGATGAGTGAAACTAAGGAACAAGATGTCGAGATGGACCAGGGAGACGTAAAATACAGCGAAGTTTCGTCGGCAAGGACACTGCCACTATAGCCATTATGAATGGACGACATTAAAGGTTGGATCGCATTGGCGGAGATCACCTTTGACCTGCAGAAGACGACGAGCTCCAAACAAAAAAACCTGCAGGTAATCTCGTCCATACCGTCGAACTTGTTCCAAACTACAATACCCGACGTGTTGAAAAATCTCCCGCAAACAAACCACTACGAGCAGCTTAAAACTTTCTTCCTAAACCGTCTCGCACCTTCAGACGAGAGGCAGCCAGAGGCATTGCTCAGGGGTCAGGATTTTGGCGACCGTAAACCGTCCGAAGCCCTCAGACATATCGAAAGTCTGGCAGGGAATGATTTCGGTGTTCCAGTTATCCGTTCATTTTGGACCCGAAATTTACATGAATTAATAAGAATTGCGTTAGCTTCCCAATCCAACTCGGCTCGTTTATCGACTCTAGCCGAGGTCGTGGATCGTATGCACGAAAGCATCAGGTTGCAGGAACTAAACTTACACGCCGTCGAGAGACCCTATAATCCTCCGGCATCATCACCATTTTAACGAGTACGAGAGCCACGAAGAGCAAGGCCAATTCAGGACGAAAAACCATCGACACTGTCATCTGACTCATTCGCGTCTCGCTTGACACGGATTAAGCAAATTGTCAGACAATTAAGCATAGGTGTTCCAGGCCAACGCGGCAGACAATTTGTACGGGCAATACCCCGATCACGTTCACGCTCTCGATCACGTTCACGACCTCGTACTCGCTTAAATAATCGAGGGCAAAAAACTGGTTCAAATTATCCGAACCAGCTTTGTTGGTATCATTTACACCATAAAGATAGAGCTCACATGTGTATTAAACCTTGTGCCTATAAGCCCCAAACAGGTAGTGATCCAAAAAACTTGTAGATCCCCTGGTCGAGTCGGCCGCACTCTCGACCTTAAATAACAGCAGCCTCTTTATAAATGACGTAATGAACAACCTGACTTTTCTTATAGACACGGGAACTGACCTTTCGGTGCTCCCTGTCCGACGTTTTTCCACGTCGATATTTTTAAATTAAAAATCACACGATCTAGTGTTTGCAGCAATGGTACAAAAATTAACACCTATGGAACTAAATTGCTCTAGGTGAATATCGAACTAAGACGTAATTTCACGCATGAATTTGTTTTAGCAGCAGTGAATCGTCCGATTATTGGCGCTGACTTTTTGAGTAAATTTGGCCTTTTAGTCGACCTTAAGCGTAAACGGCTTATTGATCCAGCGACTCAGCTGTCAATACATGCCACAACGGTGCGTGTTAATACCCCCACACCGATTTTTTCCGCAATCGACAAAGGCTATGGCACGCTTTTGAAGAAATTTCCTTCACTAACAGCGGGGCCAAATTATAATTCACCAGTTTGTCATTCCGTGGTACATCACATTGTAACTGAAGGGCATTTACCAGTATCAAGACCACGAAGACTAGATCCGATTCACCATAAAGCTGCCAAATTCAGCATATGGTTTCAGCATATGGTAGATTTAGGGATTTACTGGCCATCGGCATCCCCAGTTTCTTGTCCGTTACATATGGTCAAGAAGAAAGATAACGATTGGAAACCATGTGGTGATTATCGAAGATTGAATACGGTTACTATTCCAGACCGCTATTCCCCACATTCAAAATTTTTACATGAATTTACATGGAAATAATATTTTCTCCAAAATCGATTTATTTGGAGCTTATCATCTTATTCCCGGAACTCCTGAAGACGTTCATAAGACGGCCATAACCACACCTTTTGGTCTTTTCGAATTAACCCGAATACCTTTCCGACTTCGAAACGCCGCACAAACGTTTCAGCGTTTTATTAACGAAGTCGTACGAGATTTGGACTTCGTTTTCGTCTATATGGACGATATTCTTGTAGCTTCACTTAACGAGAAGCAACCCAAACTCCATTTGGAAACGCTATTTAAACGATTAGCAGAGTTTGATGTTCGAATCAATAGCACAAAATGTGTTTTGGGAGTTACAACTCTTGATTTCCTCAGCCACAAGATTTTTCCTAATGGTATTCTGCCTTCGCCAGAACGAATAATTGCCATTAAGGAATTCCCCGCACCCACTACAATTAGGCGCATTCAGCAGTTTATCGGGATGGTTAATTATTACCACCGATTTAAACCAAAGTTAGCTGAATTGCTTGCCCCAATTCACTCACACTAGGCAGCTCTATTAAAGAAGGCCAAGACGCCAAAGAATTTTTCTTGGCCCGAAGAATGTCAGAATGCATTCATTTCGCTTAAAAGTGAATTGGCTAATATAACTTTATTAGTTCATCCGCTGAATGATGCTTAATTCAGCGTGACTACTGATGCATCGAGTACGGCAGTTGGCGCCGTCCTGCAACAGTTTAATAATAATAATTGGGAACCATTGGGATTTTTCTCTAAAAAATTAACGAATGTCGAACGTAAATACTCCGCATTCGATCCGGAGTTACTCGCAATTTATCTATTGATTAAACATTTAAGATACTTTGTCGAGGGTCGGGATTTCACTATTTACACCGACCATAAGCCTTTAACAAGAGCAATTCAGTCTTAAACTGAACGTAATCCAAGACAAGCACGTCATTTGGATTATATAAGTCAATTTACCACGGACATTCAGCATGTGATCGGTAAAGATAACGTAGTAGCGGATGCCTTTTCCCGCACAGTAGATGATACGGTTTCACAGGTTTTTTCCCGCACAACCGATACTTTGGTCGCGGATGTTATTCCCCGCTCGACCAATACAAATTCAGCCAAAGTCGAGACTTACTTCGACTATGATACTATTATCAAAGCACAAAAAGCAGACCTAGAACTTCAGAATTTACTTTCTGGTTCTGAATGTCTTTCTAGTTCCAATACGAAACTGGAGCTTTTTAAATTACCTGGCTTCAAATTTTACTGCGAAACTATTTATTTACCGTTATTTCGAACCAAATTTTAAATTTTAACGTGTATTTTTATGTTGCGTGGGAAAGAATTGTGCTTTTAACCAACATTCTAAACAATTAAAATATCAAAAAATTGAGTTGTAGTGACAAATCACACGCTTTGGTAGTAATTTTTGCTTACTAATATTTAAATGTGTTTTTGTTCATTCTTTGTCCATTTGAACATCATTTTGAACAACATGTACCAAAATCTTAACAAAATAATGGGTAAATGCAAAATTTCACCTTAAATGACATTAAATTGCACCTTAAAATTAAATATACTAATCAAAATAACGGTAAATAGACAAGTTTAACTAAAACTTGCCGTTCTATCCGTTATTTTGAACGATATTTCTAATTTTTAAGTGCAATTGAATGTCATTTGGGCTGAAATTCTCCATTTACCGACATTTTGAACCATTTCAATATGAAAAAATTGAGTTGTGGTGATAAAATTAACTTGGTTAGAATTTCGGTGTTAATTGAAATGGACCAATAATGAATAAAAATACAAAAATAATGTAAATTAGCAATCATTACTACCAAAGCGTGTTTTTTGTCACCACAAATCTATCCAATTGTTCAAAATTTGGGTTAAGTAGACACTATTAACCCACGCAACATAAAAATGCAAGTAAAAATTTAATATTTAGTTCGAAAAACCTATATTATTACAACTATATTAACTACATTATTTATAAATTGAAATTACGGAAAAAAGACAAGTTGACACAAAACGTGTCGTTTTCACCGTTATTTTGAACCAAATTTTTAATTTTTAAATGCAATCTTATGTCATTTGGGTTGTAATTCTCCATTTAACCGACCTTTTGAACAATTACAATATGAAACAATTGAGTTGTGGTGATAAAATTAACTTTGGTAGAATTTTGGTATTACTTGTTCAATATGACGTTCAAATGGACAATTAATGAATCAAATACAACCAAATATAAATAAGCAAAAATTACTACTAAAGCGTGTGCTTTATTACTTCAAATCTATTTTGTATATTCCAATTGTTCAAAATTTGGGTAAAATGGACAATTTAACCCCACACAGCATAAAAATGCGCTTTAAAATTTAATATTTAGTTCGAAACAACGGAAAGATAGACAAGTTTTGTGTAAACTTGTCTATTTGCCGTTATTTCGAAAAAAATTTTAAAATTTTACTTGCATTTTTATGTTGCATGGGGTTAAATTGTGCATATTACCCACATTTTGAACAATTTAAATATAAAAAAATTGAGTTGTGGTGACAAAACACACGCTTTGATAGAAATTTTTTGCTTATTAATATTTTTTTCGTGTTGTTTTGAACCAATTATTCAATTTTTAAGGGCAAATAAATGTCATTTGGGGTAAAATTCTCCATTAAACCGACATTTTGAACAATTTTTATATAAACAATTGAGTTGTGGTGATAAAACACACTTTGGTAATATTGGTACTTATTGTTCAAAATGACGTTCAAATCGATAAAAAATGTAAAAAAAACACAAAAAAAATATAAATTAGCAAAAATTACTACCAAAGCGTGTGTTTTATCACCACAGCTCTACTTAAGTATATTCCAGTTGTTCAAAATTTGGGTAAAATGGACCATTTTACCACGCGCATTATGAAAATGCACGTTAAAATTTAATATTTTGTTCGAATTAACGGTAAAACAGACATAGTTTGTGTAAACTTGTCTATTTACCTTTATTTCGAACCAAATTTTAAATTTGAACGTTCATTTTATATTGCGTGGGGTTAAATTGTGCATTTTATCCCCATTTTGAACATTTTAAATATCAAAAAATTCACTTATGGTGACAAAACACACCCTTTAGTAGTTATTTTCGCTAATTTATATTATTTTCTTGTGTTTTTGTTCATTCTTTGTCCATTTGAATGCCATTTTGAACGATATGTACCAAAGTCTAAACAAAATCATGGATCAAAGGAAAATTTCATCCGAAATGACATAAAATTGCACCTCAAAATTAATTATTTTAATCGAAATAACAATACATAGACAAGTTGACACAAAACGTGTCGTTTAAACCATTATTTTGAACCGAACATCTTATTGTTAATTGCAATCAAATGTCATTTGGGGTTGCAATTCTCCATTTAACTGACTTTTTGGACAATTTAAATATGAAACAATTGAGTTGTGGTGATAAAATTAACTATGGTAGAATTTTGGTATTGATTGTTCAAAATGACGTTCAAATGGACAAATAATGAATAAAAATACAAACAAAATATAAATTAGCAAAAAATACTACCAAAGCGTAAAAAAAATCACCACAAATCTGTTTTTGTATATTCCAACAAATCTGTTATTGTATATTCCAATTGTTCAAAATTTGGGTATAATGAACAATATTACCCCACGCAACAGAAAAATGGACGTTAAAATTTAATATTTAGTTCGAAATAACGATAAAACAGACAAGTTTTGTGTAAACTGGTCTATTTACCGTTATTTCGAACCAAATTATAAAATTTTATGTGCATTTTTATATTGCGTGAGGTTAATTAGTTCATTTTACCCACATTTTGAACAATTTAAATATCAAAAAATTTAATTGTGGTGACAAAACACACGCTTTGGTAGGAATTTTTGCATAACAATATTTTTTGTCGTGTTATTTTGAACCAGAAATTTAATTTTTTAGTGCAATTGAGTGTCATTTGGGCTAAAATTCTCCATTTAACCGACATTTTGAACATTTTTAATATGAAACATTTGAGTTGTGGTGATATTACACACTTTGGTAGAATTTTGGTATTAATTGTTCAAAAGGACGTTCAAATGGACAAATAGGGAATAAAAACACAAAAAAAATTGTAAATTAGAAATATTCGCGTTTGTTTTATCACCAGAACTCAATTTTTTTATATTTTATTTGTCCAAAATATGGGTTTGATGGACCATTTAACCCTGCGCAACATCAAAATGCTTGTTAAAATTTAATATTTTGTTCGAAATATTGGAAAAACCCGACAAGTTTTGTGTAAACTTGTCTATTGACCGTTATTTCATATAAAATTTTAAATTTTTACGTGCATTTTTATGTTGCGTAGGGTTGAATTGTGCATCTTACCCACACAATATAAAAAAATTGAATTGTGGTGACAAAACACACGCTTTGGTAGAAAGTTTTGCTAATTATTATTTTTTTTTTGTGTTTTTGTTCGTTAGTTGAACGTCATTTTGAACGATATGTACCAAAATCTTAACAAAATAATAATAAATGGAGAATTTCACCCGAAATGACATTAAATTGCACCTTAAAATTTAATATTTTAAGCAAAAAAATGGTAAATAGACAAGAAAAAATTAAACTTTCCGTTGTTTCCGTTATTTTGAACGAAATATCTAATTTTAAAGTGCAAATTAATGTCATTCGGGGTGAAATTCTCCATTTAACTGACATTGCGAACAATTATAATATGAAACAATTGTGTCATAAAATAAATAATAAATTATTATACATAAATAAATAATATGTGGTCATAAAATTAACTTGGGTAGAATTTTGGTATTAATTAGCAAAAATTATTACCAAAGCGTGATTTTTGTCACCACAAATCTATCCGATTGTTCAAAATTGGGGTAAAATGGACACTATAAACCCACGTTACATAAAAATGCACGTAAAAATTTAATATTTTGTTCGAAATAACGGAAAAACAGACAAGTTTTGTGTAAACTTATCTATTTATCGTTATTTGGTCCCAAATTTTAAATATTTAAGTGCATTTTTACATTGCGTTTAGTTTAATTGTGCATTTTACCCACATTTTGAACAATTTTAATATAAAAAAATTCCATTGTGGTGACAAAACACACGCTTTGGTGGTAACTTTTGCTTATTAATTTTTTTTTGGTGTTATTTTGAACCAAATATTTAATTTTAATGGGCAATTTAATGTTATTAGTGGTGAAATTCTCCATTTAACCAACATGTTGAACAATTTTAATATGAAATAATTGAGGTGTGGTGATAAAACACAATAAAATAGTATTTTGGTATTTATTGTTCAAAATGACAATCAAATGGACAAATAATGAATTAAAACACAAAAAAAATATAAATAATCAAAAATATAACAAAGCGTGTGTTTTATCACCACAACTCAATTTTTTTATATTTCAATTGTCCAAAATGTTTGTTAATTTGACCATTTAACCCCGCGAAATACGTTTCTTAACTAATTTTAAAAATAAAATAACAAATTTACTTTTAAACTGATACGATTTTTTTATTTAAGTTCTTATGTAGTTGACGGTTATAATAATTCTGCCCACTTCTAGTGTGGGTTTGTAATTATAGTCTTTCTTTTCTTTATTAGGGTCTTAGATCTTCCCCTTATTAGATTTATCTTCATTCATTCATATTGTTTGTACTTTCTTATATTTATTAGGGTCTAAGGTCTTATTCTACTAAGGGGTTTGGTATGAGTAATACCAATTTATGAATGATAGGGTTTTGAACAAATTAGGGTTACTGTTAGATACTTTATTTATTTATTTATTGTGCTTATTATACTTATTTCGAGTATGATTCATCCTTTATGGCTCTTCGTTAGTTCATGTTTACTGCACAGATGTGGAGGACTGAACAGTACGTAGCTTCTCCCCCCTAAGAGGCGTCCAAAATTTCCGATTTTTGACGTCTGTTGAAATTGCTGTATCTTCCAATTGGTGTAGCTCGATAACTTCTGGATTGTTTTGTTGTGGTATCTTAATCTGAAGTTCTTGTTTATTTTTCCTGTGAAGTAGATGTTACGGTTAAAGCCCGAAATGCGGCGAATGTCCAAATTTACCGGTAATTGTCCGAATTTACCTATCCCTTTGGTAAATGTATGTGCAATCTCCGTTTACCTGCAAATTTAGACTATATTGACATTTAATCTTTCATTTTTTGTATAAATAAATGATTTCGTAGTAGACCCTAGAATGATTTCGTAGTAGACCCAAGCATGATTTTCTAGAATTGTAAAGACTAACGGCTTCGGTAACTCTCACGGGCACGCGGGAGGTCGCTGCGCTCCCTCCCCGCTTAGCCCTCCGAGGGGTTTTAGATTTCAACTTCGAGGGACGAAGGAGCCGGGATAAGCAAAAATGTCACTGCGTGCCGCACGTAGGAACCTATTATATAGAATCTATTAATGGATTTCGGTACACTTCGGTACACATTTTGGTAAATTCGGACATTTACCGGTAAATTCGGACATTCGCCGCATTTCGGGCTTTAACCGTAACATATACATTTAATGACTGTGTACAGGAATATTATTATAATTAGGGCAACGAGGAGTCCGGTGAGGATGCTCTTATGTTGCGTATCCTGTTTTGCTTGGGTATGCAACAATTGTATTTTTTCTCGGTTGCTAATTGTCCAATTATGTAAGTGAGATAACGATATACTTGTTCTAATGTCCGTGATATTCACGTCGTTATATGGTTGTAATATTTTAAAGTTTTCCGAAAACATGTTGGCGATGCTTGTGTATTCCATTTGATTTATTTTAATTGTACAGTTCCGGAAGTGTACTAACTTGATTTCTTTTATTGACTTTTGTTTTTGTCTACACGTAGATTGAAACGTGGTCTCCTTTGTCGTGGCGATGTATAGGTATTCAGGTAGTAATTGCTCTATTTTCTCTTTGAATTCTTGGGATGTTAGGTTACAGGATGCTGGTTTATTGTTAATTATCTGTGGTACGGAATTGAATCCGCTGTCTCCCATTGTATGTTTTGTACAATACTGTGTGGATTCTTTTTCCTTGCACGGGTTCGCCAAGAATTGATATACATGTTCATTGAGGATTATTGAAGGATTGGGGATTTCCAAAGCAAAAGTTTTATTTATGGGAGTAGGTTTTAGTTTACAATACTGTAGAGTTTTAGGGTAAAAGTTTGGCATTTGAATTGAAAATATTATTTGATATTGATTGTAATAAGCTTTTAACCACAATAATTCATAAAACTTTCTTCTAATTTTAATTTTATTTCGAATTTCCTAATATGCGCGTGGACATAATCAAATTCGTCATGATTCAATATATGGCGTGATATTACTTTAATAGATGCCATGCTAATGGATTAGATTATATCTTTTAAGTGTTCCTCTAGTAGTTCCATGATGTATATGGTTTTGTAAAAATATTGTTCTAGTTTTAGGATATTTAATAAGTTCTGGGTAGTATTTTCTACCGTTCTTATTTCAAAATCTACTCTTCGCGTCTGGTCGTTTATGTATTGGTGAATCTTTTTAAATCTATCCATCATCTAAGTTTTACTCAAGATTTGGGAATTAAGTTGTTTTTGTAGTACGTCTTCATTTTTGATGATTTCTGTAATTGCTTTTCCTAATTCCAAAAAGTCGACATTGTCTAAATAACCAGTGATAGATTTAAGGATTGATCCTAATCCATTTATTAGTCCTCTTTTATTTCTAAATCTTGGTCTCAAATGGTTTAAATTTTTTTCTAATCTCTTGAATTTTGTTGACAGTACGTCTAATCTGATGTTGTAAATCGATTTAAGTTCAGGTCTATTGTACACTAATTTTTGTAGTGTGTCTATATTGTTTTTAATTTTATGCAAGCTATGTTCGTAACTTCGGAGGTCTTTGATATGAAATAGTCTGCTATAATCCGTTATTATTCTCGCGTTTCCCATTTTGATTGGTATTATTCCCTTATTTTGATCGTAATCCATGATTTCCATTTCCTGAGCGAAGTGGTTCTTTGCGTACCTGTAAGAGACGTTTAATTTTGTTTTTATGTACTTTCCTTTTGTTTATTTCGTCTATTGTTTCTTTCGTATATAGTTTCGTTTTCCCTAAAGTTTGGGGGTTTCATGCGATCAACATTCAACCTGTTTATCAGATTCTCCTTTTGGTGTTTATTGCAATTAGATTGGTTAGTTTATTATAGTCTTTTATATGGTTTTGTAGATAGTCTTATTCGTTGCTAGGTGACTTTTTGTCTGGAAAGGGATTCGATTTTGAATAATATCCATTTTTTAATTCGAAGGGGGTGAGCTTTGTTACAGAGTGGATAGAATTGTTGTAGGTTAGGACATACTCATTCATAATCTCCTGAGCTAATTTCTCTTGATTTTTCGAATAGATTACACTATAAATTTCTGCCATGGTTGAATGAAAGCGTTTGACAGAAGAATTTCCTGTTGAACTTTTGGCTGAAGTGAAATGTAGGGTGATATTATATAATTCGCAAAACTGCTTGAATATTTTTGAGGTAAATTCTGTACCTTGATCACTAACTATTTTATTCGGTATGTCGCGATAAGATATGCATTGAGTTAAGATTCGTATTACTTCTTTGCCGTCCTTAGTTGGCATGTGATATGCGGCACCAAATTTGGAAAATTGATCTAGCAGAGTTAGAAAATTGGTATTGTTTATGGAGTATATATCTATGTGAATTATTTCTAAAGGTTTGGTCGGGGTTTCGGATATTTCTAATTTAAAAGGTTTTTAATTGCTATTATATTTCAGCGTTTAGCAGGTTTCGCAATTGTTGATTATGCTATTAATAAGGTTCTTCATTTTGGGGAAATAATACTTCCTTTTGAGTTGTTCGTAATTCTCTGTTATTCCTCTATGGTTTCCGTCTTAGTGCTGTTTAAGTATGATTTTGTTTTGTTGAGTTTCGTCTTCTACGTCTTCCGTGGCTATCTTGCTACGGACCAGTTTAATTTTGGATTCCGAGAAATGTTCTTTGTGAACTTTTTCCATAATTTTAAATAGGTTTTCACTGCATGTTAATCCTGTTAATTGGTTTGGTAGTAAGTACTCCCTATATATCTGTAGTATTAAGCTTTGTTGGAATTTGCATGTCTAAAGAGATATCTTCTTTTTTTACAAAATAGTATTCTGAATTTTAAATCTAAGTTTGAGAATTTATTGTCTACCTCTAAGATTATTTGGGTATTAAATTCATTTAATACCGTCTCAGTAGTGGGGATAATTACTTCCTGATTAATATTCGACGCTGAAGTCAGTTTTTCGTCAGAACTTGTTGATGCGGTTGCATCACATGAATTATTATTTAGTTCAGTTAAAGGTTGAGGTTCTAAACGAAAAAGTGTGTCTGCGTTAGTGTTTTTACTACCCTTTTTATAGATTATCTCGTAGTCGTGTTCTTCGAGTTTTAATCGCCATCTTACAAGTTTTGAATTTGGTTCTTTAAGGGAAAAGAGCCAGGTCAGGGGTTTGTGATCTGTGACTATTTGAAATTTTTGGCCGTATTAGTATGGTCTAAAATATTTCGAAGCCCAGACGATAGCTAATAGTTCTTTCTCTATTGTACTATAGTTCTGTTCTGTTTTTGTTAGTGGGCGTGAAGCATAACATATTGGTTTTTCTTGTCCTATAGGTCCTTGAGAGAGAACTGCTCCGAGAGCTACATTGCTCGCATCTGTAGTGAGTATAAATGGTTGAGAAAAGTCTGGATATTGGAGTATCGGATCATTGCATAACAAATCCTTACACTTTTCAAAACATTCAACGTATTCAGAGTTAAGAATGACCTTTTTGTCTTTCCGTAAACATTCGTTCATTGGCTTTGTTAAGTGGGCAAAATTGTTAATAAATTTTCGATAATAGCCTACTAAACCTAAGAGGGATTTAATTTGTTTTTCCGTTCTTGGTATTGGAAATTCTTTTATAACTTTTATTTTGTCTGGATTTGGTTTCACGCCTTCGGTTGTTATGAGGTGCCAAAGGAATGATATTTCCTTGTGGAGGAATTCGGATTGGTCAAGTTGCACCTTTAAATTGGCCTTTTCCAATTTAAGGAATACTTGTCCAAGGCTTTCGATATGTTCTTGTAGTGACGTGGAAAACACTTTAATGTCGTTCATATAACAGAGGCATATTTTCCCTTGGAGATCCTTTAATACGTTATCCATAACGCGTTGAAACGTTGATGGAGCGTTTTTGAACCCAAATGGCATTCTAACATATTCGTTATGACCATTGTCTACCGTAAAGGCAGTTTATTAAATGTCTTCTTTCCTCACTTCAATTTGGTGGAACCCTGAAGCCAGATCTAGTGTGGTAAAAAACATACACCTACCTAGTTTGTCTAGTATCCCGGTAATGTTAGGTAAGGGGTAACGGTCGTCTATAGTTTACTCATTCAGCTTCCTATAGTCAACCAATAGTCTCCATTTAGTTTTTCCACTAGCGTCAGTTTTTTTAGGGACTATCCAAATTGGAGATGACCACGGAGAATAGCTTGGTCTAATAATACCTTGATCGAGCATTTTATCAATTTGCTTTTTGACTTCCTCTTTGCGAATAAACAGATATCTATAACTCTTGTTAAAGATGGGCCTTTCATTAGTTAGATTAATTTCATGTTTTATCTGATTGGTAAATGAGAGTTTGAGGGAGTTCTTAAAAAATATACCTTCATGTTTTTTGCAAAGGTTTTGTATGGCTTCTCTTTCTTCTTTGTTCAGATGGTCAGTGCGGATTAATTCCGAAATATATAGGAATGCCATGCTAAAGTTAGAGATCGAAGAATGGTAAAGTTCTACCTGATAATTGTCCTGGAGTTTCTCCACTTTGACAGGTTGTTCTATCATAAAGGTTTTTTCTTGATCCGAAAAGTTCACTATCTCTACTAATGCGTACCAATCTTGAGATTGATAAATCCCTTCTGGTATTATCAATCGATCTTGCACCTGGATTGGTTTTGCGTAAATGTCTCCGTTTTGTACGACGACAGGGACCTTGATGGTCGCTTTACTTCGAGGCATTATAGTGTAATTTTTTGAGGTAAAATTGAGTTTGAAGATGAGAGGTAAGATTGCATTATTAGTTTCTAATGGGGATTTTTGTTAATCTAATTTGATGTTTAGTTTTTGCATTGTCTCCAACCCCATTAGCCCGTCAAAATAATTATGAAACTTGAATACTAGGAATTCTAATGGTTCTCGAGTTTTGAATTCCTTAATCCTTTCATTGTTACTTGGCTTACGACTTCGTGGGTCTGAAACAGTGTCTTTATTTTGACTGGTGGTATGTTTTTGATCCGAGAAGGGTGAACGTGTTTGGGGTCAATAAAAGATTTATTGGCTCCTGTATCTATTAGAATTTTTAATGTTGTGTGGGGATTGAGTTTTATGTGTATATATGGAAGAAGAGAAGACTGATGTGTGTTTAGGTTGATGAACCCGATTGATTTTCCGAGACTAATTCCTGAAAAGCCTGGTCGTCCATTTCTGGGTAATTATTTTCATACTCATCATTAATGTTTTATTGAACTGTGCATCTTAACTGGGAAGAAAGTTTTTATTTTGCGAACTTTCTTTTTCAAAATATTATTCAGGGTTGGCATCAGTGGGATTTTCCATATAAAAGAGTTCTTGAGATTGGAATCGGGGTGCTCCAGAAGGTTGGAAGGGATTTCGTGGTTGGTTGTAACCATAGTTTTGGGGTGGAAACCTGGTGGGTTGCTTATATCTATCTTTGTTGGAAGTAATGTCCATTGGTTCTATTCCCTTATGGGGTTGTATTTGTTGGGATTTGAGTATTAAATTATAGGGTGGATGTTGGTTAGACTTTTGTTGGTAGTTTGGTCTCATAAGTGAATTTTGATTTTGATTAGGGAATAGTCTATGGTTATTATGACTAGTTTGAGGTCTTCTTAATAGAGATAATTGAAGCCTTGGCTGAAAGAAATTCTGGGACTGTCGTGGTATGAGATTATTAGAATTTGAGTATTGTTGTGAAATTCGCCTAAGTGGTAATAATGTAGACTGGTGGTTCAATGGTTTGTTCTTGATATAATACATGTTTTGCTCTTTCATGCATTGCCTAAAAGCTTCGTTGATTGTTTCAGGTTTCATGGCTCTAATCATGGAACCAAGTGGTTCCCTTAGGCCAGCAAGGAATGTGGCTAGGCACATTTCCTCATATAAACATTGCTTTGTACTGAGTATGGTGGGGTTGGTGTTGTTTAATTTAACCTGGCTGATTATAGTTGACTGAATGTCTATAATTTGCGAAAAGTATTTTTCGACCGTATCGTTTCCCTGATATATAGTATGCAAGTCTCGTATTAAACTTGTTTCGTTGCGTTTGTCCACATAATGGGTAATTAGATTTTTTTTATGATGTCCCAATCGAGAGGCGCACCATACATCTTTAAAACTTCATCGGCTTCGCCGATGATTTTGTTGCGAATAGCCCTAACAAATGTTCGAGGGCCATTATGATCGCCTGTAATTTCAATACAACTCTGTAAAATATCGTCTACATTTTCTATAAAGTGATACAAGGTGTGTTGGTCACCATCATATTTAGGCAAATCCTTAATCACGTCCGGTATGCGTAATGCGTTAAATAATGTTATAATTTTTTTTTTGCGTTTACTTCGGTTTCAGTCATTTCTGTATTCTTTTCGCTATCACTATTGTTTATATTAATTATATTTTGATTTTCTCTAACACCATGTACCGTGGTGTTATAGCTATTATTCGTTTCTTCTATAGATATATTATCTATTTTTATTATAAAATCTTTTAATTACATAAACCGTGGAATTACTAGATTTTCCTACTCTAAATCAGTATTCCGCAAACGTTTGAGAATTATTGTGACTCCTACTATTATTAAGGGGATTATTATTATGATGAGAATTCTCTATTTTTGAACATGTAAATAAATTCAGGACTTACCAGACAACTAGTAGTATCGTCATCAACTTCATAACGTAGGTGTATTCAAATGTTATGTTTGTGGTTGCGATATGCCGTCGTTATTGCACTTTCACTAATTTCACTGTTTTGTTGTCAGCAAACACAATCACTAGCTATCGATGTGCTTTCGATATAAGTTTCCACTTTTAACTTTCAATCGTGTCAATACTTGACTTCTTCCTTTATTTTCACTTCTGAAATTTCGCTTTGAATTTTCACTTTGCCTTTTCACTTTCAATTTTCTCACTTTGAATACTTTGGATATTAAAAAATATCCGCTACCAACTGCGCCAATTACGTATCTTAACTAATTTTTAAAATAAAATAACAAATTTACTTTAAAACTTATACGATATTTTTATTTAAGTTCTTATGTAGTTGATCGTTACAATAATTCTGCCTACTTCTAGTGTGGGTTTGTATTTATATTCTTTCTGTTCTTTATTAGGGTCTAAGATCTAGCCCTAATTAGGTTTATCTTTATTCGTTCTTATTGTTTGTTCTTTCTTTTATTTATTAGGGTCAAAGGTCTTATTCTAATAAGGGGTTTGGTATGAGTAATACCAATTTATGAATGATAGGGTTTTGTACAAATTAGGGTTACTGTTAGATACTTTTTTTATTTATGAATTGTGCTTATTATACTTATTACGTGAATAATTCATGCTTTATGGCTCCTCGTTAGTTCATGTTTGCTGCACAAATATGGAGGGCTGAACTATACGTAACTCGTGCAACATAAAAATGCACGTCAAAATTTACTATTTTGTTCGAAATAACGGTAAAACAGACAAGTTTTGTGTAAACTTGTCAATTGTTTGTAATTTCGAATAAAGTTTTAAATTTTAACGTGCATTTTTATGTTGCGTAGGCTGAAATTGTGCATTTTACCCACATTTTAAACACAAAAATTTGAAACCAATTAATCTATGGTGACAAAACACACGCTTTGGTAGTAATTTTTGTTTATAAATATTTTTGTGTGTGTTATTTTGAACCAAATATTTGATTTTTAAGTGCAATTTAATGTCATTTGGGCTCAAATTCTCCATTAAACCGACATTTTGAACAATTTAAATATGAAACAATTGAGTTGTAGTGATTAAACACACTTTGGTAAAATTTTGGTATTAATTGTTCAAAATGACGTTCAAATGGTTAAATAATGAATAAAAACACGAAAATAAATATAAATTAGCAAAATACTACAAACGCGTGTGTTTTATCACCACATTTCAATTTTTGGATATTTCAATTGTCAAAAATGTGGGTTAAATGGATCATTTAACCCTGCGCAACATTAAAATGAACGAAAAATTTAATATTTTGTTTATAATAACGGTAAAACAGACAAGTTTTGTTTAAACTTATCTATTAACCGTTATTTCGAACCAAATTTTAAATTTAAACGTGCATATTTCTGTTGCGTAGGGTGAAATTGTGCATTTAACCCAAATTTTGAACAAAACAAATAAAAATTAATTGAATTGTGGTGACAAATCTCACGCTTTGGTAGTATTTTTGCTTATAAATAATTTTTTTGTGTTATTTTGAACCAAATATTGAATTTTTTAGTGCAATTGAATGCCATTTGGGTTAAAATTCTCCATTTAACCGACATTTTGAACAATTTAATATGAAAAAATTGAGTTTTGATGATAAAATAAACTTTGGTAGAATTTTGCTATTAATTGATCAAAATGTCGTTTAAATGGACAAATGATGAATAAAAATAATATAAATTAGCAAAAATTACTACCAAAACGTGTTTTTTATCACCACAAATCTATCCAATTATTCAAAATTGGGGTAAAATGGACAATATAACCTCACGCAACATAAAAATGCACGTTAAAATTTAATATTTTGTTCGAAATAACGGTTAAACAGAAAAGTTTTGTGTAAACTTGTCTATTACCGGTATTTCAAAACAAATTTTAAATTTTTTAGTGCAATTTTATTTTGCGTGAGGTAAAATTGTGCATTTAACCCACATTTGAACAATTAAAATACCAAAAAATTGAGTTGTGGTGACAAAACACACGTTTAGTAGTAATTTTTGCTAATTAATATTTTTTTGTGGTTTTGTTCATTATTTGTCCATTTGAACGTTATTTTGAACGACATGTACCAAATCTTAACATGATAATGGGTAAATGAAGAATTTCACCCGAAATGACAAAAAATGCACCTTTAAATTTAAAGTTTTAACAGGAGTAACGGTAAATAGACAAATTGTCACTAAACTTGTCGTTTTAACCGTGATTTTGAACTTTTTGTTTAATTTGTAAGTGCAATTTATTGTCATTTGCGGTGAAATTTTCCACTAAACCGACATTATGAACAATTTCAATTTGAAAGAATTGAGTTGTGGTGATAAAATACACTTTGGTAGAATTTTGGTATTAATTATTCAAAATGACAATCAAACAGACAAATAAGGAAAAAAATTCAAAAATAATATAAATTAACAAAAATTACAACCAAAGCGTGTGTTTTATCACCACAAATCTATTTTTATTTATTCCAATTGTTCATAATTAAGGTGAAATAGACAATATTACCCCACACAACATAATAATGCACGTAAAGTTTTAATTTTTTGTTCGAAATAACGGTAAATTAGACAAGTTTGGTTTTAACTTGTCTATTAACCGTTATTTTGAAATTTTTTCAAAATTTTTAAGTGAATTTTTATATTGCGTTGGGCAAAATTGTGCATTTTACCCACATTTTGAACAATTTTAATATCAAATAATTGAATTGTGGTGACAAAACACACGCTTTGGTAGTAATATTTGCTTATTACTATTTTTTTGTGATATTTTGAACCAAATATTTAATTTTTAAGTGCAATTGAATGCCATTTTGGGTGAAATTCTCCATTTAATCGACATTTTGAACAATTTCAATATAAAAACAATTTTGTTGTCGTGATAAAACACACTTTGGTAGAATTTTGGTATTAATTGTTTAAAGTGACGTTCAAATTATTTATTATAAAAATTATTTGGCCATAAGAATTTTAACAAAAAAAAATAAAAATTTGCAACAATAACTACCAAAGCGTGTGTTTAATCACCACAATTCAATTTTTGTATATTTCAAGTGTCCAATATGTAAGTAAAATGAACCATTAACCCCACGCGACATAAAAATGCACGTAAAAATTTTAAATTTTTTTCGAAATAACGGTAAACCAGACAAATTTTGTGTTAGTTTGTCTATTTACCGTTATTTCGAATCATTTTAAAATTTGTACGTGCATTTTAATGTTGGTAGGGTTAAATTGTGCATTTTACCTACATGTTGATCAATTAAGTATAAAAAGATTGAATTGTGGAGACAAAGCACACGCGTTGGTAGTAAGTGTTGATTATTCATTTTTTTTTTGTGTTATTTTGAACCAAATATTTAATTTTAAAGGTCAATTGAATGTCACTAAGGCAAAAATTCTCCAATTTACCGACATTTTGAACAATATTAATACGAAACAATTGAGTTTTGTTGATCAAACACACTTTGGTGGAATTTTGGTATTAATTGTTCAAACTGACGTTCAAATGGACATATCATGAATTAAAACACAAAGAAAAATATAAATTAGCAAAAATTACTACCAAAGCGTGTGTTTTATCACCAGAACTCAATTTTTCATATTTCAATTGTCCACAATGTGGGTTATATGGACCATTTAACCCTGATATACATAAAAATGCACGTAAAAATTTAAAAGTTTGTTCTTTATAACGGTAAAACAGACAAGTTTTGTGTTAAATTGCCTATTTACCGTTATTTCGAACCAAATTTTAATTTAAACGTGCATTTTATATTGCGTGGGGTTAAATTATGCGTTAACCCCATTTCGAACAATTTAAATATAAAAAAAATTGATTTGCGGTGAGAAAACACACGCTTTAGCATTTATTTGTCTTATTGATTTTTTTTTGTTTTTGTTCATTATTTGTCCATTTGAACGTAATTTTGTGCGAAATGTACCAAAATCTTAACAAAATAATGGATAAATGGAGAATTTCACCCAAAATGACATTAAAATGCACCTTAAAATAAAACATTCTATGACTAATAACGATTAATAGACAAGTTGACACAAAAATTGCAAATTTTACCGTTATTTTGAACAAAATATTTAATTTTTAAGTGCAGTTGAATGTAATTTGAGTGAAATTTTCAATTTAACTGACATTTTGAACAATTAATATATGAAACAATTGAGTTGTGGTGATAAAATTTACTTTAGTATTATAGAATTTTGGTATTAATTGTTCCAAATGACAATCAAATGGACAAATAATGAATAAAAATTTAAATTAAATATAAATTAGCAGAAATTACTACCAAAGGGTGTGTTTTATCACCACAAATCTATTTATGTATATTCAAATTGTGAAAAATTTGGGTAAAATGGACAAAATAACCCCACACTTTAAAATGCGCTTAAAAACTTAATATTTTATGAAATAACGGTAAAATAGACAAGTCTTGTTTAAACTTGTCAATTGTTCGTTATTTTGAACCACATTTTAAAATTTTTACATGCATTTCTATATTTCGTACGGTTAAATTGTGCGTTTTATCCACATTTTGAACAATTTAAATATTAAAAAATTGAATTGTGGTGACAAAACACACGCTTTGGTAGTACTTTTTGCTAATTTGTATTCTTTTTTGTGTTATTTTGAACCAAATATTTAATTTTTAAGTGCAATTTTATGTCATTTGGGGTGAAATTCTACATTTTATAGACATTTTGAACAATTTGAATATGAAACAATTGAGTTGTAGTGATAAAACACACTTTAGTAGAATTTTGGTAAAAGTTGTTCAAAATGACGTTCAAATGTACAAATAATGAACTAAAATGCGAAAAAAACATAAATTAGCAAAAATTTCTAACAAAGCGTGTGTTTTATCACCACAACTCATTTTTTTTTATTTCAACTGTCCAAAATGTGGGTAAAATGGACCAATTTGCCCCACGCGACTTAAAAATGCACGTTAAAATTTATTATTATGTTCGAAATAACGGTAAAACAGACAAGTTTTGTGTAAACTTGTCTATTTTCCTTTATTTTAAATCAAATTTTAAATTTTAACGTGCATTTATATATTGCGTGGGGTTAAATTGTGCATTTTACCTACATTTTGAACAATTTAAATATAAAAAATTGATTTGTGGTGACACAAAACTATTTTTGATAGTATTTTTTGCTTATAATATTTTTTTTGTGTTATTTTGAACCAAATTTTTAATTTTTAAGTGCAATTTAATGTCATTTGGGCTGTAATTCTTCATTTAACCGAAACATTGAAAAATTTGTATATGAAACAATCGAGTTGTGGTGATAAAACACACTTTGGTAGAATTTTGGTATTTATTGTTCAAAATGACGTTCAAATGGGCAAATATTGAATAATTACACAAAAAAATATAAACTAGCAAAGATTAGTACCAAAGCGTGTGTATTATAACTACAACTCAATTTTTTTATATTTCAATTTCCCAAAATGTGGGTTTAATGGACCACTTTACCCCACGCAACATAAAAATGCACGTGAAAATTAAATATTATGTTCGTGGTGACAAAACACACGAAGTTTTGGCTTATTAATATTTTTTTGTGTTTTTGTTCATAATTTGTCCATTTGATCGTCATTTTGAACGACATGTACCAAAATCTTCTCAAAATAATGGGTTAATGGAAAATTTTAACCGAAAAGACATAAAAGTGCACCTTTAAATTTAATTTTACAATCGAAATACGGGAAAATTTCTGTCATTTTGTCTTTTTACCATTTTTTTAACTAAAATATTGTATTTTTAGGTGCAATTTTATGTCATTTGGGGTAAAATTCTCCAATCACCCATTATTTTGTTAAGGTTTTCGTACATATCGTTCAAAATAACGTTCAAATGGACAAAGTATAAACAAAAACACAAAAAAATATTAATTAACGACAATTACTACCAAAGCGTGTATTTTGTCACAACATCTAAATTTTTTGATATTTAAATTGTTCAAAATGTGGGTTAAATGCACAAATAAGCCCCACGCAAAATAAAAATGCACGTTAAAATTTAAAATTTGGTTCGAAATAACGGTTAATAGACAAACTTACACAAAAAATGTCTACTTTACCATTGTTTCGAACAAAACAATAATTTTTAACGTGAATTTAAATGTTGATTTTTTTGTGTAATTATTCATTATTTGTCCATTTGAACGTTGTTTTGAACAATTAATACTAAAATTCTACCAAAAAGCGATAAACCACCACAACTCAATTGTTTCATATTTAAATTGTTCAAAATGTCGGTCAAATGGAGAATTTCATCCCAAATGACATTAAATTGGACTTAAAAATTAAATATTTTGTTCAAAATAACACGAAAAATAAATATAATTTAACAAAAATTACTACCAAAACGTGTGTTTTGTCATCATAAGACAATGTTTTGATATTTAAATTGTTCAAAATTTGGGTAAAATGCACAATCGAACCCCGCGCAATATCAAAATGCACGTAAAAATCTGATATTTGGTTCGAAATAACGGTAAATAGACAAGTTTAAACAAAACTTGTCTGTTTTACCGTTATTTCGAACAAAATATTAAATTGTTACGTGCATTTCTATGTTGCGTTGGGTAAAATTGTGCATTTTACCCACATTTTGGACAATTGAAATATGAAAAAAATTTAGTTGTGGTGATAAAACTCAAGCTTTGGTAGATTTTTTTGCTAATTTATATTTTTTTGTGTTTGAATTCAATATTTGAATCAAGTGTGTTTTATCTCCACAACTCGATTGTTTCATATTAAAATTGTTTAAAAGGTCGATGCAATGGAGAATTTAAGCCCAAATGACATTATATTGCACTTAAAAATTAAATATTTGGTTCAAAATAACACAAAAAAATATTAATAAGCAAAAATTACTACCAAAGCGTGTGTTTTGTCATTACAATTTAATATTTTAATATTAAAATTGTTCAAAATGTGGGTAAAATGCACAATTTAATCCCACGCAATATAAAAATGCACGTAAAATTTTAAATTTGGTTCGAAATAATGGTAAATAGACAAGTTAACATAAATTTTGTCAGTTTTACCGTTATTTCGTACAAGATATTAAATTTTTACGTGCAGTTTTCTGTTTCGCGGGATTGAATGGTCCATTTCACCCACATTTTGGACAAATGAGATATGAAAAAATTGACTTGTGGTGATAAAACACACGCTTTGGTAGTAATTTTTGCTAATTTATATTTTTTTTTTGTATTTTTATTCATTATTTGTCCCTTTTAACAAAATTTTGAACAATTAATACCAAAATTCTACCGAAGTGTGTTTTATCACCACAACTCAATTGTTGCATATCGAAATTGTTCAAAATGTCGGTTTAATGGAGAATTTTACCCAAAATGACATTAAATTGCACTTAAAAATTAAATATTTGGTTCAAAGTAACACAAAAAATATATTAATAAGCACAAACTACTACCAAAGCGTGTAATTTGTCACCACAATTCAATTTTTATATATTTTAATTGTCCCAAATGTGGGTAAAATGCACAATTTAACCCCACGCATTATGAAAATGCACTTCAAAATTAAAGTTAAGTTGATGTGGCTCCTATCGCACACTTAGACTAAATTTGGCCCGTTGTGATACCACTCTATACGGCTTTTGGTCCGAGTCTTTCCGGTGAGCCATCTGCGCATTGCATAGCTTTATGTCAGTCCTATAGTAATGACATGGAAGATGGGTCAGCCCAAGGATTCTTAACACGACATAGGATCCAGATTATGTTTATTTTTCACCACCGATCGCACCGCCAAAACGATTAAGGTGAAAATCCCATTTTGCATCCTGCCTCGAATCGTATTCGAACCAAGAACCTCAAGCTCCAACTGCCGCAGCTTTAACCACTGTTGAATTAACCTGGGCGTTAACCTGGGCGGTTAAAAAAAAAAAATACACGTTAAAATATAAAAAAAAAAATTCGAAATAACGGTTAATAGACAAGTTTTTAAAAACTTGTCTATTTTACCGTTATTTCTACCCAAACATTAAAATATTACGTTCATTTTTATGTTGCGTAGGGTTATATTGTCCATTTTACCCAAATTTTGAAAAATTGGAATATAAAAAAATTGAGTTGTGGTGATAAAGCACACGCTTACACGCTTTGGTACTTAGTTTTGCTAATTTTTTTTTTTTTGTGTTTTTATTCATTATTTGTCCATTTGAACGTCATTTTGAACAATTAATACCAAAATTCTACCGAAGTGTGTTTTATCACCTTAACTCAATTGTTTCATATTGAAATTGTTTTAAATGTCGGTTAAATGAAGAATTTCACCCCAAATGACATTAAATTGCAGTTAAAAATAAAAAATTTGGTTCAAAATAACACAAAAAAAAAATATAATTAAGCAACAATTACTACCAAAGCGTGTGTTTGGTCACCACAATTCATTTTTTTTATATTTTAATTGTTCAAGATGTGGGTTAAGTAGACAGATAAATTTATACGTACATTTTTATGTTTGCGGGGTTGATTGGTCCATTTTACCCATATTTTGACAATTGAAATATAAAAAGATTGAGTTGTGGTGATAAAACACACGCTTTGGTAGTAATTTATGCAATTTTATATTTTTTTTGTATTTTTATTCATTATTTGTCCATTTTTACCTTATTTTGAACAATAAATACCAAAATTCTACCGAAGTGTGTTTTATCACCACTATTCAATTTTTGCATATTTTTATTGTTCAAAATGTCGGTTAAATGGAGAATTTCACCCAAAATGGCATTAAATTTAAATTGTTCAAAATATCGGTTTAATAGAGAATTTCACCCAAAATGACCTTAAATGGGACTTTAAAATTAAATATTTGGTTCAAAGTAAAACAAAAAATATATTCATAAGCAAAAACTTCTACCAAAGTGTGTGTTTTGTCACCATAATTCAATTTTTTTATATTATAATTGTCCAAAATGTGGGTAAAATGGACAATATATCCCCACGCAATATTAAAATGCACGTAAATATTTAAAAAAAAATTTCGAAAAAACGGTTAATAGACAAGTTAAAACAAAACTTGTCTATTTAACCGTTATTTCGAACAAAACATTAAAATTTTCACTTAATTTTTATGTTGCGTGGGGTAATATTGTCCATTGTACTCAAATTTTGAACAATTTGAATAGAAAAAAATTAAGTTGTGGTGATAAAACACACGCTTTGGTAGAAATTTTTGCCAATTTATATTTTTTTTGTGTTTTTATTCATTTTTTGTCCATTTGAACGTCATTTTGAACAATTAATACCAAAATTCTACCGGAGCGTGTTTTATCACCACAACTCAATTGTTTCTTATTAAAATTGTTCAAAATGTCGGTTAAATGGAGAGTTTTACCCCACATGACATTAAATTGCACTTAAAAATTAAAAATTTGGTTCATAATATTTAAAAAAAATATTATTAAGCATCAATTTCTACCAAAGTGTGTGTTTGGTCACCACAATTCAATTTTTTTAAATTGTTCAAAATGTGGGTAAAATGGACAATATAACCATGAAACATGAAAATGAACGTGAAAAATTAATATATTGTTCGGAATAACGGTAAAACTGACAAGTAATGTATTAACTTGTCTTTTTATTGTTAATTGGAATATACAAAAATAGAGTTGTGGTGATAAAACACACGCTTTGGTAGTAATTTTTGTATTTTAAATTACATTTTATTAATTTAATTATAATTATTTATTATATATATTTCTTATATTTTAATTTCATTATTGGTCCATTTGAACGTCATTTTTAACAATTAAAACCAAAATTCTACCAAAGTAAATTTTACCATCTGTAACAACCCTATTGAGTTGATTACCCCTGGAATCAATTGAGATTGTAAAACCTTAAATAATATAAATTATGTTGCTAATCTGGTTTTTTTATTAAATACTTCTGATTGGAGGACGATAAAATAATTTGCGAGGAAAATGAAGCTTCGGAAAAAATCAATTTTTTTTGTCAGTTCTGAATTAGATCGGAGACCGAATTTATTAAAAATTATAAAAATATTCTTAATAAAAAAAAAATGTGTTGTGTATAATATTATAATGAAATAAAAATTGTTGAAATCAAAAGATGTATATTTATATATAACAATTATTATATGTATAACAAACTTTATGAATATAATAAATTAAAAATAATGTTATATTAATACAAATATATTATAAGATTATATTGATATATAAATCTAAATAAATTAACATTCTAACTTTGTGCTAATAAAATTATTGTGTTGGTGGATCCAAAAATGTATTGAATTTGGCAGTACAACTTAGCATTTATTTTTCGTACCATTGAAAACACCCTCTTATACAGTATAGAGTATAAAGTATATTCATACTATTCGATGCATATTTACGGATTTACAAATCGTTTAAAACCACATGTTATATGTGATAAACATTGCTGAATATACTCCGAAAAATTACAACAAAGCTGTAAAAATTTATCATCGAATCAAGCAACCTTGAAGAAGTAGCATAATCGACCGAACATTACATCTTTAAATCGAGATAATTTACCATGCAGCATTAGGGTCGTTTGAGAAGTCCTGAGGAATAACGAGGAGGAAACGTGGTAAAAAGAAAAAAATTACATTTTTGTTTTATAATCTAAAATTTTCTTACTTTTTTACCAACCAACTGTATGGTTGTTTTTTTTATAAGTTATGTTTGTTTGAGTATTGTATAGTTCTTTCTCATATATTTTTTTAAAATGAATATTTAGTTTTTTTTTTATGTATTAATTAAATTTTAGGAAAGTGTGTGAGGATTATTTAGGTATCTAAGAAAATGGAATTTGATGCACAGTTAAATTGATGTTCGCATAGAGGTCTGGAAAATTAACCCACCCATTTCCGCTGAGTTCTGTAGCCAAACTAAACTGTGCCCAGACCGCTATCGAATGATTTTTTTGTAAACGATCCTTATAAATCCTTACAAATGGCGCCCAAAGGACACATGGCTTTGAAGTTCAATTACAGTAACCTTCAGTTACTGTGATTTCATAAGTAACAGTATTTTTGTTTGCAACTTAAAAACTACTTAAATTTAATTTTAATTTATTTGTACTGTTAACTTATTTTACCGAGTATATTAGTACATGACCGCATTGATATTCGACCGGTTGGTCTTTGATTACGATGTTTGTTATAGTCATGTACCGATATATGAAATATCGGTTACAGAATTGATACCCAGTTCCTTCTCATTGAGAAGTTTTGAAACGTGTATCTAATAAATCGTAATCGTTATTTTACTATCATTTTTCCTATTATTGTTAATCAATTCTGGACTTTCAGTTTCGCATAATTCTTCCTTCATTGTTATTTAGCATAGCTAAATGTGATTAATTATGTTAGGTGACTGATACCAGATATTTAATTTCATTAGTTTTGTAAATTTTTGTTTCATCGTTTAGTTTCCTTTGATCCTCACACACACTTTTGTATCAACACATTTTGACAATTTAAACTTTAGCAAAATTTATTTTTTTATTAACATATATTTTTCTTGTTTTATTATAATTTTCAATTATATACATATTTAATCATATAATCATTTAAATTGCTCATTATTCCTTAGTAGATTCGTTTCCTCGCAAATTATTTTGTAGTTCACTTTCTTATATTCTACGTGGTAGATTATTCAAATCTATATACGTATACGTTTTGAAATTTATTTACTTTCTTGTTATAAAGTACAATTTAAATTTGTGATCATTTTATTTTTTTTTTTTTTTTTTGTTCATTTATTTTCTATTAACTATTCTTACAAAATTTTACAATGAATATCGATCATTTGGCCTATGAAGAATTTCTTATCGAATGTCAAGTTCGGAATTTGATTGGTACCGACATCGAAACTTACAATCAACTTAAATTGCAATTAGGCACTGAACAGCAAACGCCGGTGTTAATTCCGACTATTGCTCATCGATCAGCTCGTAAAAATCCGAAACGTGAGATTGTCAAATGCCAAGCCAAATTACAAAGCATCAAAAACTCAATTTTAGAACTTGATAAGGTTGAAGATAAAGAAAATTATGCTCAAATCCTCTCAAAGATATCGCACGTAGAAGGAAGAATTAAAAGAATCTCTCATTCGCGAGTCGTGAAAGAATTTATTCCTGGCCTTACCGATATTATACTATCCTTAAAAGAATGTTTACGTAAGTGGAACCTTGATGAATTCAACGAGGCCACTGATGAAACATCTCTTAATAAAACTCTTCAAAATATTAGCATCGACGGACCTCTAGATGAAGACTTGGAGTCAGAGTCGGAATCAGTAGACGACGCAAATATTCCAAATTTAAAACCTAGATTTCCCATAGGAGACACTACACAAACTTTCGTAACGAAATCCATTTCCGAAACAACTAAAAAAATTCCTAGTGAAACGCTAAATGAACCCTCTACTTCAAATGATTATCGTGTAAGTGTTCCTGTAGGTGAGGTTGATAAGCTGAAACAACTCAATAACATGGCACCAGATCAGTTAGATGCTTTAATCCAGAAGATCACCGAACGATTGGCGATATTTGGTAATCCAATAATTGACAGTCGATCAAAAAACCCCATGAACCAGCAAGGAGTTTCAGGAGTGGATCCTTCGATCGAACGAGGAAACAATCCCCCAGTTAAAACTCCATATGACCCGACAATTCTTTGCCATGGCCATAGTCATACTACAGTGAATGCAGATCCATCCTCAGCCGTTCCAAACGCAAACGTTTGGTCTCAAATCCCTCCCTATAACATTACTGATTCTAAATCTCATCGTTCTCCGAGTAAAGATTTAAATAAATGGAATCTATGTTTTGACGGTTCACCCACAGAAAAAACTGACATCGAACGCTTTTTGTACAGAGTAGAACGTTCTGCCGTACGATACAATATCTCGCAAGTAGGGTTAGTAGAAGAATTGGGAACTCTCCTTAAGGGCGAAGCATTAGAGTGGTATTGGCTCTTTCTCGAGAGAAATGGTTTAGTTTCTTGGGCTCCACTACGCAATGAGCTTATACGTAGGTTTCAAAGGCATTTAACAGAAGATGATATTCTCCAAGAACTCGATAACCGAAAACAACGTATCCCGAAAGAATCATTTTACGATTTTTATAGCTCTTTACTAAAGATAGCAATGAAATCTCCTACCACTATATCCGAGAATGAATTGTTTAGATATGTAAAAAAGAACATGCGTCCTGGTCTTCAATTTCATTTACAAATGTCAGACAAAAAAATCAATTCCATTGATCAGCTAATTGCACAGTGTGTTAGTTGGGAACATACATGGGATAGGAACGGTTATTGCCCCGAAACGTTTTTGCAGTCGTCTAAGAAAACTGTTTCGTCATTAGACAGCTTTGATACTGGTTCAAGGATACCCAATTTCGAACATCATATCGAAGCATACAATATATCTCAAAATGAAAAAAGAATATCTACTCCTTCGTCTTCGCAGCCCAATAATTCAGATCAACGTCTTAGAGTGCCTGTTACAAACCATATTTCTAGTGCGGATATTCCGCACAATACTCTTATCTGTTGGAACTGCCGAGATATAGGACATGCCTATCAAGATTGTACGATTCCTCTCAATCACATTTTTTGTTATGGTTGTGGAAATGAGAATGTACTTAAACCTAACTGTCCTAAATGTAAAGCACGTAAATCGGGAAACTTGTCTACGGAAATGCGATCGACTGGGAGACCGTCTTTCCAAAAATTCATGACCCCCAGACCTCAACTCAACCATCGAGTAAACCAACTAGATGTAGAAGTACAGTCTTTCCCGACTACAGACCACAATTAGCATTAAATCCTAAATTATCATTATTACCCAATACTTCAGTTATTCATACTTTAACAAAATCAGTACCTAAATATTCGCGAAACTCGCTATATTGGTATAATAAGCGTAAAATAAAAGCCAAATGTATAAACTCGATCTTACAAAGTGCAAATGACGATAGACCATATGCTGAAGTGCGTGTTGGCGGATGTAGTATGCGCGGCCTGTTAGATAGCGGTGCCAATATAAGTGTCTTAGGTTCCGGATGTGAAACCTTCTTAAAAACTCTTTCCAATTACAAATTTCATCGTTTAGGTTCTTATGTAATGACAGCTAATGGACAAAAAACTAAAATCGTAGGACACATTAATATCCCCATTACGTACCTTAATAAAACTCGCAAGATTCGTTTACACGTCGCTCCGGAATTACAACAACCTCTGTATTTGGGTATCGATTTTTGGCACGAATTTGGTTTAGCTCCTGTTATGATCAGTGAACTATCGCATGCCTCAGTAACTTTACTTGAAAATAATCAACACAATCTGTCCATTAATCACAGGCAGAAGTTAAATCACATCATCTCTTTGTTTCCATCATCCGATTTACTTGGTTTAGGGAAAACCACTTTAACTACCCATTCAATAGATGTTGGTAATGCCCCTCCAGTGAAACAAAGATATTATGCTGTGTCCCCAGCTGTTCAAGTAGATATATATCGTGAGTTGGACCGCATGATCTCTCTGGGGGTAATAGAAGAGAGCAATAGCAGTTGGTGCTCTCCGGTTACACTCAATAGGAAACCTAATGGAAAGGTCAGACTTTGTTTGGATGCGCGTAAACTGAATTCGGTCACTGTAAAAGACGCGTATCCGCTGCCACTCATAGATGGTTTATTAGGTAGACTAGACAAGACTAGATTCATCTCTAGTCTTGATCTAAAAGATGCCTTTTGGCAAATTCCCTTAGACGAAACTTCTAGGCAATATACCGCTTTTACAGTCCAGGGCAGGCCGTTGTATCAGTTTCGCGTCATGCCATTTGGCTTATGCAACGCACCGCAGCGAATGTGTCGTTTAATGCATAAGGTCATACCTTTTCATTTACACGATAGAGTTTTTGTCTATTTAGACGATCTCTTGATAACATCAGCCAGTATTGAGGAACATTTTTCCTTATTAATCGAAGTGGCTAAACTGCTTCGAGAGGCTAACCTCACTATCAATATAAACAAAAGCAAATTTGTTTTAAAACAAATCAAATATCTTGGTTATATTGTTGGAGATGGTTGCTTAAAGGTAGATCCCGAAAAAATATCAGCTATAGAAAGTTATCCTGCACCTCGGACTCTTAAACAAATTCGCAGGTTTTTAGGTATCACAGGGTGGTACAGGCGGTTCATCGCTAATTATGCTTCCATCAGCGCTCCCATTACAGACCTATTGAAGAAAGGGAAAAAATGCATATGGAACGAAGAAGCTCAAAGTGCTTTCGACAAGCTAAAATCCGCGTTAATAACCGCGCCAGTTTTGAGGAACCCTGACTTCAGTAAAACTTTTTATATTCAGTGTGACGCTAGTTCCACAGGTATTGGTAGCGTTTTGTTTCAGAGAAATGATGATGAAGAATTTCCAATCGCTTACATGTCCAAAAAACTTAATAAAGCTCAACGTAACTATTCTGTTACCGAGCTCGAGTGCTATGCGGTTGTTTTAAGTATCAAACAATTTCGAGCGTACATAGAGGGCTTCCATTTTATTATTATCACAGATCATTCGAGTCTCCAGTGGCTTATGGGGCAAAAAGACCTTTCAGGAAGATTAGCCCGCTGGAGCTTAAGGCTTCAAAGTTTCGACTTTGAAATTCACCACAGAAAAGGATCACAGAATGTAGTTCCAGATGCGCTGTCTCGAATTGGTATGGACGAGTTATTGAAATTGAGTCAGGATACTTCGGATCAGCCCCTACATATTGATATTAATGCGCCTGAGTTTACATCCGATGAAAATTATAATCAGCAGAAGTCAAGTTTTCTAAAATTTCAAAATCTTCATACTAATCTGCGTTTGGAAGATAATAAGTTATTAATTTGTCCATCATACGGTACTAGATTTGGAGATACTGATCTGCCCGAATGGAAATTGATAATACCCGATTCTTTGACAAATAAATTAATTCAACAAGCACATAATCCACCGTTATCTGCTCATTTAGGAGTCGCTAAGACTATAGATCGCTTGCAACGTTATTTCTATTGGACATCTATGGCTAAAGACGTCAAATTATATATTGCCCAATGCGAGATTTGTAAAAACTCTAAACCTGTAAATTACAGCACCCGTCCACCCATGGGAAATTTAATCGATGTTGATCAACCTTTTCAGTGGTTATACATTGACTTTTTAGGTCCTTACCCGCGTACTAAAACGGGTAATGCCTATATATTAATAATATTGGATAAATATTCTCGATTTGTCTTTCTTAAGGCTCTGAGAAATGCCAATTCAAATAGTTTGGTGAAATATTTGGAAGGAGAAATCTTTAACCTTTTCTCAGTTCCAGAAACCATCTTAACCGATAATGGTAAACAGTTTTTATCCTTACAATTCAAAACGTTGCTTTCCAAATATGGCATTAAACACGTTAAAACACCAAAATATTCACCCCAATCCAACTCTTCAGAACGCGTCAACCGAATTATTCTGGCAGCCATACGCTCTTATATAAAAACAGATCAGCGCGATTGGGATGTTCATCTAGATGAAATCGGTTCTGCTTTGCGCAATGTTGTTCATAGTTCTGTTGGTTACTCTCCTCACTACCTTGTTTTTGGAGAGCATAAAAAAATCATGCATCAGATTATGCTTTACGGAAATTATTATCACGAAACAGCGATAACGAAATCATGATTACTCCAAAACCCACTCGGTTAAATTTGGTCCGTGACTCCGTTTTATCAAATTTACGGAAAGCATATGTTAAAAACTCATCACATTATAATCTTCGCAGTCGCGTTCGTCACTTCGAACCCGGTCAAACAGTATATTTAAAAAACTTTATACAAAGTGATGCCTCTAAAAGTTTTAATATGAAACTTGCTCCTAAATCTATTCCAGCTATAATTTCGAACCGAGTTGGTAATGTAGCTTTTGAATGTACAGATCTCAAAGGAAATCCTTTAGGCGTGTATCATATGAAAGATATATTTAATTATTTATAAGTATGAAATTGTACAAAATTATTATATAATTAGTTTATGATTCATTTTTATCTTGAACTTCTTAACTACTAATCTTAAAGTTTTGATTTAGCCCGGCATTGAGACATCTCAGTGGTGTGCGTCGTCCCTACGAGTGTAACAACCCTATTGAGTTGATTACCCCTGGAATCAATTGAGATTGTAAAACCTTAAATAATATAAATTATGTTGCTAATCTGGTTTTTTTATTAAATACTTCTGATTGGAGGACGATAAAATAATTTGCGAGGAAAATGAAGCTTCGGAAAAAATCAATTTTTTTTGTCAGTTCTGAATTAGATCGGAGACCGAATTTATTAAAAATTATAAAAATATTCTTAATAAAAAAAAAATGTGTTGTGTATAATATTATAATGAAATAAAAATTGTTGAAATCAAAAGATGTATATTTATATATAACAATTATTATATGTATAACAAACTTTATGAATATAATAAATTAAAAATAATGTTATATTAATACAAATATATTATAAGATTATATTGATATATAAATCTAAATAAATTAACATTCTAACTTTGTGCTAATAAAATTATTGTGTTGGTGGATCCAAAAATGTATTGAATTTGGCAGTACAACTTAGCATTTATTTTTCGTACCATTGAAAACACCCTCTTATACAGTATAGAGTATAAAGTATATTCATACTATTCGATGCATATTTACGGATTTACAAATCGTTTAAAACCACATGTTATATGTGATAAACATTGCTGAATATACTCCGAAAAATTACAACAAAGCTGTAAAAATTTATCATCGAATCAAGCAACCTTGAAGAAGTAGCATAATCGACCGAACATTACATCTTTAAATCGAGATAATTTACCATGCAGCATTAGGGTCGTTTGAGAAGTCCTGAGGAATAACGAGGAGGAAACGTGGTAAAAAGAAAAAAATTACATTTTTGTTTTATAATCTAAAATTTTCTTACTTTTTTACCAACCAACTGTATGGTTGTTTTTTTTATAAGTTATGTTTGTTTGAGTATTGTATAGTTCTTTCTCATATATTTTTTTAAAATGAATATTTAGTTTTTTTTTTATGTATTAATTAAATTTTAGGAAAGTGTGTGAGGATTATTTAGGTATCTAAGAAAATGGAATTTGATGCACAGTTAAATTGATGTTCGCATAGAGGTCTGGAAAATTAACCCACCCATTTCCGCTGAGTTCTGTAGCCAAACTAAACTGTGCCCAGACCGCTATCGAATGATTTTTTTGTAAACGATCCTTATAAATCCTTACACATCACAACTCAATTGTTGCATATTAAAATTGTTCAAAATGTCGGTTTAATGGAGAATTTCATCCGAAATAAAATAAAATTTCGTTTGAAAATTAAATATTTGGTTCAAAATAACGAATAAAAAAACAAGTTTTGTGTGAACTTGTCTATTTACCGTTATTTCGATTAAAATATTTAAATTTTAGGTGCAATTTTATGTCATTTGGGGTGAAATTCTCCATTTACTTATTATTTTGTTTAGATTTTGGTACATATCGTTCAAATTGACGTTCAAATGGACAAATAATGAACCAAAACACCAAAAAAATATTTATTAGCAAAAATTACTACCAAAGCGTGTGTTTTTGATATTGAAATTGTTCAAATGTGGGTAAAATGCACAATTTAACCCCACGCAACATAAAAATGCACGAAAAAATTTAAAATTTGGTTCGAAATAACGGTAAATAGACAAATTAACACTGAACTTGTCTGGTTTACTGTTATTTTGTACAAAATATAAAATTTAACTGTCCATTTTTATGTTGCGCGGGGTAAATGGTCCAATTTACCCAGATTTTGGACAATTGAAATATAACAAAATTGATTTAAGGTGAGAAAACATACGCTTTGGTAATCATTTTTGCTAATTTTTATTTTTTTGTGTTTTTATTCATTATTTGTCCATTTGAACGTCATGTTGAACAATAAATACCAAAATTCGACCAAAGTGTGTTTTATCACCACAACTCAATTTTATCATTGTCAAATTGTTCAAAATGTCGGTTTAATGGAGAATATCACCCAAAATGACATTAAATTGCACTTAAAAATTAAAGATTTGATACAAAATAACACAAAAATAAATATAAATAAGCAAAAATTACAACCAAAGCGTGTGTTTTGTCACCTCTATTCAATTTTTTTAAATTTAAATTGTTCAAGATTTGGGTAAACTGCACATTTTTACCCCACGCAATATAAAAATGTACGTAAAAATTTAACATTTGGTTCGAAAAAACCAGTTTGCACAAATCTTGTCTGTTTTATCGTTATTTCGAACAAAATATTAAATTTTTACGTGCATTTTTACGTTGCGCGGGGTTCAATGGTCCATTTTACCCACACTTTGGAAAATTGAAATATAAAAAAAGTGAGTTGTGGTGATAAAACTCACGCTTTGGTAGTCATTTTTGCTAATTTATATATGTTTTCAATTTTATATGCATAATTTGTCCATTTGAACGTCATTTTGAACAATCAATACCAAAATTTTTCAAAAGTTAATATTATCACCACAAATGGAGAATTTCACCCCAAATGATTATAGATTGCATCTTCAAATAAAATATTTGGTTCAATATAACGGTAAAAACGAGAAGTTTTGTGTCAACTTGTCTTTTTACCGTTATTTCGATTAGAATATTTTATTTTTAGGTGCAATTTAATGTCATTTCCGGTAAAATTCTCAATTTCCCCATTATTTTGTTACGATTTTGGTACAAATCGTTCAAAATAACGTTCAAATGGACAAAAAATGAACAAAAACACAAAATAATATTAACTAGCAAAAATTACTACTTAAGCATGTGTTTTGTCACCCCAACTCAATTTTTTGATAATTAAATTGTTCGAAATGAAGGTTAAATGCAAAACTAAACCCCACGCAATATTAAAATGCACGTAAAAATTAAAAATTAAAAACACAAAACAAAAATTTAAAACACACGCTTTGGTAGTAATTTTTGCTAATTTATATTTTTTTTGTGTTTTTATCCATTATTTGTCTATTTGAACGTCATTTTGAACAAGTAATATCAAAATTCTTCTGAAGTGTGTTGTTCCACCACAACTAAAATGTTTCATATTGAAATTGTTCAAAATGTCGGTTAAATGGAGAATTTCACCCAAAATGACAATAAATTGCACTTAAAAATTAAATATTTGGTTCAAAATAACACAAAAAAAAAAATTAATAAGCAAAAACTACTACCAAAGCTTGTGTTTTGTCACCACAATTCAACTTTTTTATATTTAAATTGTCCAAAATTTGGGAAAAACGCAGAATTTAACCCCGCAATATGAAAATGCAAGTAAAAACTTAAAAAAAAGTTCGAAATATTGGTAAAAAGACAAGTTTAAACAAAACTTGTCTATTTGACCGTTATTTTAAGCAAAACATTAAAATTTTCACTTCATTTTTATGTTGCGTGAAGTAATTTTGGTACATATCGTTCAAAATGAGATTCAAATGGACAAATAATGAACAAAAACACAAAAAATATATTATTAAGCAAAAATTACTACTAATACGTGTGTTTTGTCACCACAACTTAATTTTTTGATATTAAACTAGTTCAAAATGTGGGTAAAATGCACAATTTAACCCCACGCAATATGAAATCGCACGTAAAAATTTAAAATTTGGTTCGAAATAACGGCAAATAGACAAGTTTACACTGAACTTGTCTGGTTTACTGGAATTTCGTACAAAATAAAAAATTTAACCGTCCATTTTTATGTTGCGTAGGTTAAATGGTCCATTTTACCCACATTTTGGACAATTGAAATATAAAAAAATTGAGTTGTGGTGAGAAAACATACGCTTTGGTTGTAATTTTTGCTAATTTATATTTTTTTTGTGTTTTTATTCATTATTTGTCCATTTGAACGTCATTTAGAACAACTAATATCAAAATTCTACCGTGGTGTGTTTTATCACCACAACTCAATTGTTGCATATTTAAGTTGTTCAAAATGTCGGTTAAATGGAGAATTTCATCCAAAATGTTATAAAATTAAATATTTGGTTCAAAGTATCACAAAAAAAATATTAATAAGCAAAACTACTACCAAAGCGTGTGTTTTGTCACCACAATTCAATTCATTTATATTTTAATTGTTCAAAATGTGGGTAACATGCACAATTTAACCCCACGCATTATGAAAATGCACGTCAAAATTTAAAAAAAAAAATCGAAATAACGGTAAATAGACAAGTTTATAAAATCTTTTCGATTTTACCGTGATTTCGAACAAAACATTAAAATTTAACGTTCATTTTTATGTTGCGTGGGGTTATATTGTTTATATTACCTGTGGAGGTCTTCTGTGGTTCACAAGGTCTTCTTTGGTTCACAAAGTAGAAATTGTGAATTAAAAAAAAAAATATAATAATAATAAAAATAAAAAAGGTACTAACATGGAAAATTCACATGATAAATTGTTGGAATAAGTTAATTGGTTATCATGTTGGTAGAGAGAGTTTCCGGTTTTGATTTTTCATTAAGAGTTTTTTTTATGGGATTGGATTTGAAAAAAAAAGAAGAAGAACGGGAGTGTAAAATTGGATTTGCTGGGAGTTAGACCTCAAAATAAAAACAAAAAGAAAGAAAAGAAATAATTTGAACGAGGTGCCGACCGAAAAAAAATGTTAAGCAACGTTGACCAGAGAAGGGACTTGGTTTGGAAATGAATTTTGGTGGATATAGATATGAATGATAAAACCAATCAATCAAGAAAAGAATCAAATAAATATTAACTTGTAAATTTAGAGAGATAACTACCTATCTAAATTATTTATCGCGGAGTTGGAGTTGCAAAACGACGCTAACACGTGGTATGTTGAATAATCCTGAACATAATCTCGGGGATCTAGAGAATTCGAGTTAGAATCACCACTACCTATTCCACACAAATTATATACTGGTGGAAAGTTTCACGTACAACATTTTTTTTTTGCGAAAACAAAAATGTAAACGGAGTAAATGGGAAGACACAGTGCTTTCCTTGTTTTTTCGGGTGTTGTGAAAATTAATTTATTTTATTCACAAATAGAATTTTTGAAAGTTCATTTAGTTTAAGTTTTCTTATTTGATATAGTTAAAGTTTTCTTATTTTCAACAAAATTTAGAAGTGTAAAATGATTAAAGAAAAGTTTACATATATTGGTTATTTTTTTTGTAAATCTTCCTCTTTATTTAATCACCAAGGGTTATCCGTGATTAAAATATAAATATTACAAGAGTGAAAAGATTTTCGTTGGGGTGTGGTTTTTTTTTCAGGTACTAATTTCTGATTAACTTTATATATAAGAACAAAATTTTGGTTAGTTCTTGGAAATATTTATATTTATTATTATTTTGCGGTGATTAATGGAAGGTTGATTAACACCAGAATTTTTGTCTTGTAGACTTGAATTGTCTTATTACTTAATATATACATCTTTTCTTCCTATATTTTTTGATTTGGTCTATTTTTTATTATATATTATGTTCAAAATAAGTTCTAGTTTTTTTGAATTTATAATAAATAAATCAAAATTTTTTTTTGGAATTTAAAAAAAAAGTGAAATTAGTTATTTACTCAGTTTATTTTTATTTTTTTTTGCTATTTACATTTCCTGGAATAAAAGTTTTTTGCAGATGGTTCAAGTTATGTGTATAACTGAAGGTGGTTAGGGATCACCTGAATCAAAACGCTTATTTTTGTTGATTTATATTTTTAATGGTTTTTATTCATACTTTGTCCATTTGAACGTCATTTGAACAATTAATACCAAAATTCTACCGAAGTGTGTTTTATCACCACAACTCAATTGTTGCATATTGAAATTGTTCAAAATGTCGGTAAAATGGAGAATTTAACCCCAAATGACACTTAATTGCACTTAAAAATTAAATATTTGGTTCAAAGTAACACAAAAAAAAATATAATTTAGCAACAATTACTACCAAAGCGTGTGTTTGGTCACCACAATTCAATTTATATATAAAATTGTTAAAAATATGGATAAAGTGGGCAATATAACCCCACGCAACATGAAAATGAACGTAAAAAGTTTTATTTTGTTCGAAATCACGGAAAACAGACAAGATTTGTATTAACTTGACTATTAATCGTTAATAACAATATACAAAAATTGAGTTGTGGTGATAAAACACATGCTGTGGTAGTAATTTTTGCTAATTTATATATTTGTTTGTATTTTTTATTCATTATTTGTCCATTTGAACGTCATTTTGAACAATAATAACCAAAATTCTACCAAAGTTAATTTTATCACCATAACTCAATCGTTTCATATTTAAATTCTTCAAAATGTTTAATGGAGAATTTTACCCCAAATGACCTTAAATTGCACTTAAAAATTAAATTTTTGGTTCAAAACAAATTCAAAACCGTTTAAACGGCAAGTTTTGTGTCAACTTGTTTATTTACCGTTATTTCGATTAGAATATTTAACTTTAAGGTGCAATTTTATGTCATTTTGGGTGAAATTCTTCATTAACCCATTATTTTGTTAGGTTTTTGATACATGTCGTTCAAAATGACGTTCCAATGGACCAATAAAGAATTAAAACACAAACAAAATATAAATTTGCAAAAATTACTAACAAAGCGTGTGTTAAATCACCACAACTCAATTTTTTGATATTTAAATAGTTCAAAATGTGGGTAAAAAGCATTATTTAACCCCACGCAATAAAAAAATTGACGTAAAAATTTTTAATTTGGTTGAAATAACGGTAACTAGACAAGTTAACACAAAACTTGTCAGTTTAACCGTAATTTCGAAAAAAATATTAAATTTTTACGTGCATTTTAATGTTTCGCGGGGTTGAATGGTCCATTCAACCCATATTTTGGACAATTGAAATATAAAAATATTGAGATGTGGTGATATAACACACCCTTCGGTAGTAATTTTTGCTAATAAATATTTTTTTTTTGTATTTTTAATTCATTATTTGTCCATTTGAACTTCATTTAAAACAATAAATACCAAAATTCTACCAAAGTATTCTACCAAGTCCACTCAATTGTTTTATATTTAAATTGTTCAAAATGTCGGTTTAATGGAGAATTTCATCCCAAATGACATTAAATGGAGTTTGAAAAAAAAAATATTTGGTTCAAAATAACCGTTTAAACATTAAGTTTTGTGTGAACTTGTCTATTTACCATTATTTCGATTAAAATATTAAATTTTTAGGTGCAATTTTATGTCATTTGGGGTAAAGTTCTTCATTTACCCATTATTTTGTAAGGATTTTGGTACATATCGTTCAAAATAACGTTCAAATGGACACATAATAAACAAAAACACAAAAAATATTAATTAGCAAAAATTACTACTGAAGAGTGTGTTTTGTCACCACAACTCAATTTTTTGATAATTAAATCGTTCGAAATGTGGGTAAAATGTGAAATTTAACCTCACGCAATATAATAATGGAGGTAACAATTAAAAAATTTGGTTCAAAATAACTATTAATAGACAAGTGCACACAAAACTTTACTTTTTTACCGTTATTTGGAACAAAACATTAAATTTTTACGTGCATTGTTATGTTGCGCGGGGCTATATGGTCTATTTTACCCACATTTTGGACCATTGTTATATAAGAAAAATTGAGTTGTGGTGAGAAAACACACGCTTTGGTAGTAATTTTTGCTAATTTTTTTTTTGTGTTTAAATTCATTATTTGTCCATTTCAACATCATTTTGAACAATAAATACCAAAATTCTACCGTGGTGTGTTTTATCACCACAACTCATTTGCTTCCTATTAAAATGTTTCAAAATGTCGGTTAAATGGAGAATTTCAGCCTATATGACATTTAATTGCACTTAAAAATTAAAAATTAAGTTCGAAATAAAACAAAAAAAAAATATTAATTAGCCAAAACTACTACCAATGCGTGTGGTTTGTCACCTCAAATCAATTTTTTGATATTTAAATTGTTCAAAAGGTGGGAAAATGCACAATTTAACCCCACGCAATATAAAAATGCACGTTTAAATTTAAAATTTGGTTCCAAATAACGGTTAATAGACAAGTTTACACAAAACTGGTCGGTTTAACCGTTATTTCATACAAAATATTAAATTTTTACGTGCATTTTAATGTTTCGCGGGGTTAATTGGTCCATTTTACCAACATTTAGGAACATTGAAATATAAAAAAGTTGAGTTGTGGTGATTAAACCCAGGCTTTGTTAGTAATTTTTGCAAATTTATATTTTGTTTGTGTTTTTATTCATTATTTGTCCATTTGAACGTCATTTTGAACAATAAATACCAAAATTCTACCGGAGTGTTTTTTATCACCACAACTCAATTGTTTCATATTAAAATTGTTCAAAATGTTGGTAAAATGGAGAAGTTCAACCCAAATGACAATTTATTTCACTTCAAAATGAAAAATTTGGTTCAAACTAACACATAAGAAATATAAATAAGCAAATACTACTACCAAAGCTTGTGTTTTGTCACCTCAATTCAATTTGTTTATATTTAAATTGTTAAAAATGTGGGTATTATACACAATTTAACCCCATGCAATATGAAAATGCACGTAAAAATTTAAATGTTTTTTCGAAATAACAGTAAATAGACGAGTTTAACAAAACTTGTCTATTTTACCGTTATTTCGAACAAATTATTAATATATAACGTGCATTTTTATGTTGCGTGAAGTTTTATGGTCTATATTACCCAAATTTTGAACAATTGGAATATACATAAATAGATTTGTGGTGATAAAACTGACGCTTTGGTAGTAGTTTTTGCTAATTTATATGTTTTTTGTAATTTCATACATTATTAGATAAAATGAGGTGATAAAATTAACTTTGTCTGAGTTTGAATATTAATTGTTTCAAATGGACAACGTCATTTTAACAATAAATACCAAAATACTACAAAAGCTAATTTTATCACCACAACTTAATTGTTTCATATTTAAATTGTTCTAAATTTCGGTTAAATGACATTTAATTGCACTTAAAATTTAAATATTTGGTTCAAAATAACGGTAAAAACGACAAGTTTGGTGTCAAATTGTCTATTAACCATTTTTTCGATTATAATATTTAATTTTAAGTGCAATTAAATGTAATTTGGGGTGAAATTAGGCATTTACTCAAAATTTTGTTAAGATTTTGGAAGATATCGTTCGAAATGACGTTCAAATGGACAAATAATGAACAAAAAAACAAAAAAAAAATGTATAAGCAAAAATTACTACCAAAGCGTGTGTTTGGTCACCACAACTCAATTTTTTGATATTTAAATTGTTACAAATGTGCGTAAAATGAACAACTTAACCACACGCAATATAAAATAGCACGTAAAAATTTAAAATTTGGTTCGAAATAACGGTAAATAGACAAGTTTACACAAAACTTGTCTGTTTTACCGTCATTTCGAACAAAATTGAAATATAAAAAATTGAGTTGTGGTGATAAAACACACGCTTTGGTAGTAATTTTTGCTAATTTGTTTTTATTTTGTGTTTTTATTCATTATTTGTCCATTTTAACGTCATTTTTATCAATTAATACCAAAATTCTACCAAAGTGTGATTAATCACCACAACTCAATTGTTTCATATTGTAATTGTTCAAAATTTCGGTTAAATGGGGAGTTTCACCCCAAATGACATTAAATTGCACTTAAAAATAAAATATTTCGTTCAAAATAACGGTAAAAAAGACTTGTTTTGTGTCAACTTGTCTATTTACCGTTATTTCGTTTAAAATTTTAAATTTTAAGGTGCATATTGATGTCATTTGGGGTATTATTCTGCATTTACCCAATATTTTGTTAATATTTTGGTACCTTTTGTTCAGAAAGACGTTCAAAAGGACAAAAAAGGACCGAAAACACAAAAAAAATATTAATTAGCAAAAAATACAACTGAAGCGTGTGTTTTGTCACCACAACTCAATTTTTTGATATTAAAATTGTTCAAAATGTGGATAAAATGCACAATTAAACCCCACGCAAAATTAAAAAGCATGTAATTTAAAATTTGGTTCGAAATAACGGTAAATATACAGGTTTACAGAAAATTGGCTGCTTTAGCGTTATTTCAAACAAAATATTAAATTTGTACGTGCGTTTTAATGTTGCGCGGGGTTGATTTGTCCATTTAACCCATATTTTGGACAATTGAAATATAAAAAATTTGAGTTGTGGTGATAAAACACACGCTTTGTTAAAAATTTTTTCTTATTTAACATATTTGGCTAAAAATAATCCAAAAAAAATACAAATTTGTAAAAATTACTATCAAAGCTTGTGTTTTTTCACCACAATAAAAAATTTTTATATTTATTTTGTTTTAATATTTTAATTTGTGGGTAAAATGCACAATTTAACCCCACGCAACATAAAAATGCACGTAAAAATTTAAAATTTGGTTCGAAATAACGGTAATAGACAAGTTTAAACAAAATTTGTCTATTTTACCGTTGTTTCGAACAAAATATTAAAATTTTACATGAATTTTTATGTTCCGTGGGTTATATTGTCCATTTCACTCCACTTTTGAATAATTGGAATATACCAAAATAGATTTGTTGTGATAAAACACACGCTTTGGTAGTAATTTTTTTTCAATCAAATAAAAATATGATATTTTAAGTTCAAAAATATTCCTTATAGAATTCATGATAAATACTGAAAATGGCAACTTGATTGCCGAAATATATTTATATTATAAAAAAATAAAAATCCACTATAAGGAATATTTTTGAACTTAAAATATCAAATTTTTATTTGATTGAATTTAAAAGTGGAATTAGTCACACATTAGAGAAATTCATAATATGAAATTCAACAAAGTAATTTTTTCTAATTTATATTATTTTTGTATTTTTATTCATTATTTGTCAATTTGAACGTCATTTTTAACATTAAATACCAAAATTCTACCACAGTATGATTTATCACCACAACTCAATTGTTTCATATAAGAATTTTTCAGATGTCGGTTAAATGGAGAATTTGACCCCAAATGACATTATATTGCACTCAAAAAATAAATATTTGGTTCTAAATAACACAAAAAAAATATTTATAAGCAAAAATTCCTACCAAAGCGTGTGTTTTGACACCACAATTCAATTTTAATATGTAAATTGTTCAAAATGTGGGTAAAATGCACAATTTAACAACACGCAATATAAAAATTTAAAATTTGGTTCGAAATAACGGTAAATAGACAAGTTTACACAAAACTTGTATATTTTATCGTTATTTCGAAAAAAAATATTAAATTTATACGTGCCTTTTAGGTTGCGTTGGGTTTTATTGTCCATTTTGCCCAAAATTTGGACAATTGGAATAAACAAAAATAGATTTGTGGTGATAAAACTTTCGCTTTGGTGGTAATTTTTGCTAATTTATATTTTTTTTTGTATTTTTGTTCATTATTTGTCCATTTTGAACAATTAATACCAAAATTCTACCAAAGTTAATATTTTCACCACAACTCAATTGTGTCATCTTTAACCAATTCAAAATGTCAGTTTAATGGAGAATGTCACAACAAATGACATTAAATTGCACTTAAAAATTTAATATTTGGTTCAAAATAACGGTAAAATTGACAAGTTTTGTGTAAACTTGTTTGTTTACCGTTATTGCGATTAAAATAATAAATTTTTGGTTCCAATTTAATGTGATTTTGGGTGGAATTCTCCATTCACCCATTACTTTGTTACGATTTTGGTACATATCGTTCAAAATGACGATTAAATGATCGAATGATAAACAAGAATACAAAAAAAATATTAATTAGCCAAAATTACTTCCAAAACGTGTGGTTTGTCATCACAACTCAATTTTTTTAAAATTTTAATTGTTCAAATGTGAGTAAAATGAACAATTTAACCCAAAGCAATATCAATATGCACGTAAATATTTAAAATTTTGTTCGAAATAACGATAAATAGAAAAGTTTACACAAAACTTGTCTGTTTTAATGTTATTTCGAACAATATATTAAATTTTAACGTGCATTTTTATGTTGCGCGGGGTAAAATTTTGGACAATTGAAACACAAAAAATAGAGTTGTAATGATCAAACACACGCTTTGGTAGCAATTTTTGCTAATTTATATTTTTTGTGTTTTTACTGATTATTTGTCAATTTGAACGTCATTTTTAATAATTAATACCAAAATTCTACCAAAGAATGATTTATCACCACAACTCAATTGTTACATATAAGGGTTGTTCAAAATGTAGGTTTAATGGAGAATTTGACCCCAAATGACATTAAATTACACTCAAAAATTCAATATATGGTTGAAAATAAAACAAATGAAAAATAAATAAGCAAAAATTACTACCAAAGCGTGTGTTTTGACACCACAATTCAATTTTAATATTTAAATTGTTCAAAATGTGGGTAACATGCACAATTGAACTCCACGCAATATAAAAATGCACGTAAAAATTTAAAATTTGGTTCGAAATTACAGTTAATAGACAAGTTTACATAAAATTTGTCTATTTTATCGTTATTTCGAAAAAAAAATTAAATTTATACGAGCATTTTTATGTTGCGTTGGGTTTAATTGCCCATTTTCCCCAAAATTTGAGCAATTGGAGTATACAAAAAAAGATTTGTGGTGATAAAACACACGCTTTGGTAGCAATGTTTGCTTATTTATATTTTGTTTGAATTTTTATTCATTATTTGTCCATTTGAACGTCATTTTGAACATTTTATACCAAAATTCTATCAAAGTTTATTTTATCACCAAAACTCAATTGTTTCATATTTTAATTGTTCATTTTATTATATTTTAATTAAGTTAACACAAAACTTGTCTGTTTTACCGTCATTTCGAACAAAACATAAAATTTTAACTTCCAATTTAACGTTTCGCGGAAATAAATGGTCCATTAAACCCACATTTTGGACAATTGAAATATAAAAAAATTGAATTGCGTTGATAAAACACACGCTTTGGGAGAAGTTTTTGCTAATTTATATTTTTTTTGTGTTTTTGTTCATTATTGGTCCATTTGAACGTCATTTTGAGCAATTAATACAAAAATTCTACCAAAGTGTTTTTTTTTATAACAACTCAATTGTTTCATATTGAAATGGTTCAAAAGGTCATTAAAATCAAGAATTTTGACCCAAATGAAATGTAATGGCCCTTTAAAATAAAATATTTGGTTCAAAATAACACAATAAGAATATTCATGAGCAAAACTAACTACCAAAGCGTGTGTTTTTTCACCACAATTCAATTTTTTTTACATTTAAATTGTTCAAATTGTGGGTAAAATGCACAAATTAGCCCCACGCAATATAAAAATGCACGTTTAAAATTTAATATTTGGTTCGAAATACCGGAAAATAGAAAAGTTTACAAAAAAAATTTCTAAATCACGTTATTTCGAATAAAATATTAAATTTTTACGCGCATTTAAATATTGTTTGGAATTATATTGTCCATTTTACTTAAATTTGGAACAATTGAAAAATACAAAAATAGATTTGTGGTGATAAAACACACGTTTTGGTTGTAATTTTTGCCAATTAATATTTTGTTTTTATTATTTATCATTATTTGTCCATTTGATCATCATTTTTAACAAATAATATCAAAATTCTACCAAAGTTAATATTATCGGCACAACTCAATTGTTTCATATTTAAATTGTTCAAAATGTCGGTAACATGGAGAATTTTACCCCAAATGACATAAGATTACACTTGAAAAATCAATATTTGGTTCAAAATAACGGTTAATACGACAAGTTTCGTGTCAACTTGTCTATTAACCGTTATTTTGATAAAAATAATTAACTTAAAGGTGCAATTTAATGTTATTTGGGGTGAAATTCTCTCTTTTCCATTATTTTGTTTAGATATTGGTACATATCGTTCAAAATGGCGTTCAAATTGACCAATTATGAACAAAAACACAGAAAAAAACAATAATTGGCAAAAATTGATACTTAAGCGTGTGTTTTGTCACCACAACTCAATTTTTAGATATCTTAATTGTTCAAAATGTGAGTCATATGCACAATTTAACCTCACGCAATATTCAATGCACGTAAAAATTTAAATATTGGTTCGAAATATCGATAAATAGACAAGTTGACACAAAACTTGTCTGTTTCACCGTTATTTCGAACAAAATATTAATTTTAAACGTGCATTCTGATGTTGCGCGGTTTTAAATGGTCCATTTTACTCACAGTTTGGACAATTTAAGTATAAAACAATTGAGTTGTGGTGATAAAACACACGCTTTGGTAGTAATTTTTGGTAATTTATATTTTATTTGTTTTCCTTTTCATTATTTGTCCATTTAAACGTAATTTTGAACAATTAATACCAAAATTCTACCAAAGTGGGTTTTATCACCACAACTCAATTGTTCATATTAAAATTGTACAAAATGTCGGTTAAATGGAGAAATTCAGCCCAAATGACATTAAACTGTCCGTAAAAATAAAATATCTGGTTCAAAATAACACAAAAAAATATTAATAAGCAAAAATTACTAGCAAAGCGTGAGTTTCGTCTCTACAAATCAATTTATTTATATTAAAATTGTTCAAAATGTAGGTAAAATGCACAATTTAACCCGACGCAATATAAAAATGCATGTAAAAATTTAAAATTTTTTCGAAATAACGGTAAATCGACAAGTTTTAACAAAACTTGTCTATATACAGTTATTTTTAACAAAATATTAAAATTAAACGTGCATTTTTATGTTGCGTGGGGTTATATTGTCCATTTTACCTAAATTTTAAGCAATTAGAATAAACAAAAGTACCTTTGTGGTGATAAAACACACGCTTTGGTAGCAATTAGTCCTTATTTATATTATTTTTGAATTTTTTTTCATCATTTGTCCATTTGAACGTCATTTTGAACAATTTATACCAAAATTCTACCAAAGTTAATTTAATTACCACAACTTAATTGTTTCATATTAAAATTGTTCAAAATGTCAGTTTAATGGAGAATTGCACCCCAAACGACATTAAATTGCACTTAAAAATTAAATATTTGGTTCAAAGTAACAGAAAAAAAAATATAAATAACCAAAAATTACTACCAAAGCGTGTGTTTTGTCACCATAATTCAAATTTCTTATATTAAAACTGTTCAATTGTGGGTTAAATGCACAATTTATCCCCTTAAAATATTAAAATATATGTTAAAATTTTAAATTTGGTTCATAATAAAGGTTTATTGTCAAGTTTACACCAAAGTTGTCTGTTTTACCGATATTTCGAACAAAATATTAAATTTTAACGAGCATTTTTATGTTGCTTGTGGTTATTTGTCCATTTTACCCACATTTAGAACAATTGGAATATACAAAATAGATTTTTGGAGAAAAAACACACGCTTAGGTAGTAAGTATTGCTAATTTATATTTTGTTTGTATTTTTTTCCATTATTTGTTCATTTAAACGTCATTTTGAACAATTAATACCAAAATTCTACCAAAGTTAATTTTAACACCACAACTCAATTGTTTCATCTTAAACTAGTTCATTATGTCGGTTAAATGGAGAAAAACACCCCAAATGACAGTTAATTGCACTTTTCAATTAAATATTTAATGCAAAATAATGGTAAAAACGACAAGTTTTGTGTCAACTTGTCCATTTACCGTTATTTCGATTAGAATATTAAATTTATAGGTCCAATTTTATGTCATTTGGGTTGAAATTTGCCATTTTCCCATTAGTTTGTTAAGATTTTGGTACATATCGTTCAAAATGACGTTCAAATGGACAAAAATTGAACAAAAACACAAAAAAAAAATTAGCAAAAATTACTACTAAAACATGTGTTTTGTCACCACAACTCAATGTTTTGATATTTAAATTGTTCAAAATGTGGAAAAATGCACAATTTAACCCCGAGCAATATAAATATGCAAAGTGAAATAAAATTTGGTTCAAAATAACGGTTAATAGACAAGCTTCAAAAATTTTGTATGTTTTACCGTTATTTCGAACAAAATATTAAATTTTTACGTGCATTTTTATGTTGAGTTGGGTTAAATGGCCCAAACCCACATATTGGACAATTGAAATATAAAAAAATTGAGTTGTGGTGATAAAACACACGCTTTGGTGATATTTTTTGCTTATTTATATTTTTTTTGTGTTTTTGTTCATTATTTGTCCATTTAAACGTCATTTTGAACAATTAATACCAAAATTCTATCAAAGTGTGTTTTATCACCACAACCTAATTGTTTTATATTTAAATTGTTCAAAATGTCGGTAAAGTGGAGAATTTCACCCCAAATGACATTAAAATTTACATAAAAATTTAATATTGTCCATTTTACCCAAATTTTGATCAATTGTTATATACAAAAATAGATTTCTGGTGATAAAACACACGCTTTGGTAGTAATTTTTGCTAATTTATATTTTGTTTGAATTTTTATTCATGATTTGTCCTTTTGAACGTCATTTTGAACAATTAATACCAAAATTCTACCAAAGTTAATTTTATCACCACAACTCAATTGTTTCATATTAAAATTCTTAAAATGTCGGTTAAATGGAAAATTTTTGCCCAAATGACATTAGATTGCAGTTTAAAATTAAAAAGTTGGTTCAAAATAACGATAAAAACGACCAGTTTTGTGTCAATTTGTCTATTGACCGTTATTTCGATAAAAATAATAAATTTTAAGGTGCAATTTTATCACATTTGGTGTGAAATTTTCCATTAAGCCCATTATTTTGTTAAGATTTCTGTACATATTAATCAAAATGGCGTTCAAATGGACAAATATTGAACAAAAACACAAAAAAATATTAACTAGCAAAAATTACAACTAAAGCGTGTTTTTTGTCACTACAACTCAATTTTTTGATATTTTAATTGAATAAAATGTGGGTTACAGGCACAACTAATGCCCACGCAAAATAAAATGCACGTTAAAATTTTAAATATAGTGCGAATTAACGGTTAATAGACAAGTTTACACAAAACTTGTCGGTTTTACCGTTATTTCGAACAAAACATTAAATTTTTACGAGCATTTTTATGTTGCAAGGAGTTATATGGTCCATTTTACCCAAATTTTGAACCATTGGAATATACAAAATAGATTTGTGGTGAATAAACACAAGCTTTGGTAGTAATTTTTGCTAATTTATATATTTTTTGTATATTTTTCCATTATTTGTCCATTTGAACATCATTTTGAACAATTCATACCAAAATTCTACCAAAGATAATTTTATCACCACAACTCAATTGTTTCATATTAAAATTGTTCAAAATATCGGTTAAATGGAGAATTTAACCCCAAATTACAATTAATAGCACTTTAAAAATTAAATATTTGGTTCAAAATAACGGTAAAAACGACAAGTTTGGTGTCAACTTTTCTAGTAACCGTTATTTCGTTTAGAATATTTAATTTTTAGGTGCAATTTTATGTCATTTAGGGTAAAATTCTCCATTAACCCTTTTTTTTATTATTTTGGTACATATCGTTCAAAATGACGTTTAAATGGACAAATAACGAACAAAAAAACATAAAAAATATTAAGCAAAAATTCGTTCCAATATTTTTTCATTATTTGTCCATTGTTTTAATTCATTATTGGTCCATTTGAACGTCATTTTGAACAAATCATACCAAAATTCTACCAAAGTATGTTTTATCACTATCACTAACTTGTTTCATATTGAAATTGTTAAAAATGTCGATAAAATGGAGAATTTTAGCCCAAATGACACTAAATTGCACTTAAAAATTAAATATTTGGTTCAAAATAACACAAAAAAATATTTATGAGAAAAAATTACTACCAAAGCGTGTGTTTTGTCCCCACAACTCAATTTCTTTATTTATAAATTTTTCAAAATGTGGGTAAAATGCACAATTTAACCCAACGCAATATAAAAATGCACGTTAAAATTTTAAAGAATAGACGGTTAATAGACAAGTTTTAAAAGAACTTGTCTGTTTTACCATTATTTCGAACAAAAAATTAAATTTTAACGTGCACTTTTATGATGTGCGGTGACTAAAGGTCCATTTTACCCACATTTTAAACAAATGAAATATAACAAAATTGAGCTTTGATGACAAAACACACGCCTTGGTAGTAATTTTTGCTAATTTATATTTTTTGGTATTTTAATTCATTGTTTGTCCATTTACACGTCATTTTGGACAAGTAATACCAAAATTCTACCAAGGTGTGTTTTATCACCACAATTCAATTGTTGCATATTAAAATTGTTCAAAATGTCAGTTAAATGGAGAATTTCACCCCAAATGACATTAAATTGCACTTTAAAATTAAATATTTGGTTCAAAATAACGGTAAAAACGTCAAATTAATATATTTAATGCTTGAGTGCAATTTTTTGTCATTTGGGTGAAATTCTGCATTTAATAATTATTTTGTTAAGATTTTGGTACATATCGTTCAAAATGACGATCAAATGGACAAATAATGAACAAAAACACAAAAACAATAGTTATTAGCAAAAATTACTACTAAAGCGTGTGTTTTGTCACCACAACTCAATGTTTTGATATTTAAATTGTTCAAAATGTGGGTAAAATGACCAATTCTACCACAAGCAATATAAAAACGCATGTAAAAATTTTAAATTTGGTTCGAAATAACGGTCAATAGCCAAGTTTACACAAAACTTGTCTGTTTGACCGTTATTTCGAATTAAAAATTAAATTTTACGAGCATTTTTATGTTGCGTGGGGTTAAATGGTCCATTTTACCCACATTTTGGACAGTTGAAATAAAAAAAAATTGAGTTGTGGTGATAAAACTCAGGCTTTGGTAGTAATCTTTCCTAATTAATATTTTTTTTGTGTTTTTATTCATTAATGTCCAATTGTACGTCACTTTGAACAATTTATTCCAAAATTTTAGCAAAGTGTCTTTCATCACCACAACTCAATTGTTTCATATTGAAATTGTTCAAAATGTCGGTTTAATGAAAAATTTCAGCTCAAATGAGATTTAATCGCACTTAAAAATTAAATATTTGGTTCAAAATAACACAAAAAAAAATATAAATGTGGGTAAAATGCATGATTTAAACCTATGCAACATAAAATGCACGTAAAAGTTTAAAATTTGGTTCGAAATAACGGTAAATGGACAAGTTTACACAAAACTTGTCTGTTTTACCGTTATTTTGAACAAGATTTTAAATTTTTACTTGCATATTTATGTTTCAGGGGTAAATGGTCCATTTCACCCACAGTTTGGATAAATGAAATATAAAAAAATTGAGTTGTGGTGATAAAACACACGCTTTGGTAGTAACTTTTGCTAATTTTGTCGATTGTTGGTTATAAAATGAGAACGTTTTTTCTTCTAACATAATTTATTTTTTATATAAACGCACACTATAGCCTTATTTTTTAAATTTATTTTTTATTTATTTAATTAATATTTAATGTATGATATTTCGCCTCAATGGCATTTTCAAATACATGAACTGAACCTTATTACTAATTGAAAGAAGAAGAAAATAATATGTTTTAGATATTTCATTAAATCGGAAAATTAAATCATTAAAAAGTCCCGTGTTAAGGGACTAAAATTTAAGAAAATTTTGACAAATATTTTAAGAACATATTTTACAAAAAGAACATATATACAATTATTATAGCACTAACTTTTTATTTAAAATAATTAAACACATAATTTTAAGTTAAAATTATCATATTAATGAACATTTGTCTTAAAAATAAATATTTAACTAGTTAAAATCCATTTACTATGGCAGTGTCTTCGTTAGCGTTCACAAAATAATACTTTATTTTATCTACGGTAACTATAACGGGTTGTAAATCCAGTATATGGTTTATGCCTATGTATTTCATGCAATAATCCGCCAAAAAAATTTTAGGTACGTAAGTAACAAAAATTATAATCATTTGATTTGAATACAAATAAATTTGAGAATTAACCTTAATAATTAGATATATTCAATTTTGGAGAAAAAAAGAAAGAACCTATGGTGACATCTACCAGACAGTAGATCTAATCAAGTGATCTTTATATGAAAGATGTCATCACAAGAAATTTTTCATGTATTAAACATACAATTAAAACTAAACTTATAAGTATATACTGTTGCTTGATAAGTCACTGTCAAAAAAAATTTTTTTTTAAATTTTTATTGTTATTGCTTTTGGATATTCACGATTACCAGTTCAAATTATGACTTTCTGTTTTAAGCTATTTTGAATTTGTTTGTAATAACTGTGTGTCAGTTTTAAAATTGAAAGTTTTGTGGTCATTTAAAAATATATTAGCTGATTCAAGAAATTCTCTTCTGCTTGTGTGTTGGTCTGAATCCATTATACTTGTGTTTTTAAATTTGAATCTGTGGTTTGTGTTTATTGAGTGTTGGGCTAGTGCTGTTTTGTTTGTTTTATTTCTTATGTCACCTTCATATTGTTGTAAGCGTTTTTTAGCATTTGTGATGTTTGTCCAATATATATTTTATCGCAAGAGCCGCACGGGATTGAATAATTCACATCTGTGTGTTTGTCAATATCAATTGGATCTATTAATTTTGAATAAAGTTTAGTTATTCTTATGGGTGATCTTGGTTGCTATTTTTTTATCTTGTTCATTATCTTTAAGGGTTTTGTGAACATATTCGGATAGTTGAGGAATGTATGACATAGTGCCAAAGATAATTTGTGGATTTTTGTTCTGACTATCAATATTTCGCTTTTTATTATTATTGTATGTATATAAAGTTTTGTGTATTAGGTTTTTGACGAGTTAAGTTGGATAATTGTTATTTGTGAGGTTATCATATTTATTGGATATATTCTGTTTTCTATATTCTGGATCGGTGATATGTAGTACTCTTTTTATAAAAGTTTCTGCGATGTTCTTTTTCATGTGGAAAGGGTGTGTAGAGTTGAAATTTAGAATTCTTCCTGAAAATGTTGGCTTTTTATACCAAATAGTATGTATGTTTGAGTTTTGTCTAATTAAAAGGATGTCTAGAAAGGAGATTTTGTTGTGGTTTTCGGTTTCTACTGTAAACTTTATGTTGGTATTGAAAAGGTCAAACACTGTTTTTGTTGACGCAACTAGGTCTGGTAGGATAGCTAAAATTATGGCATCTACGTATTTTTTTATAAAGGTTGGCCTTATGGTTAATATTTGTTAGCTTTCAAAAAACAGTTTTTCCATCACTATGTCGGCGATTGCCAAACCTTTTATTTGTTTGAATAATGTTTGGTTGTATGTAAAATAATTGTTGTCCTTGACGCAAAAACTCAGAATTTCCATGAATAGATCTTTCGTTTGTTGTGTTTTGTGTTTTATTTCCTCAAATCTTTCAAATGACCATTAATAGTACTTAAAAATGAAATATTTGGTTCAAAATAACACAAAAAAATATTAATAAGCAAAAATTACTACCAAAGTGTGTGTTTTGTCACCACAATTCAATTTCTTTATATTTAAATTGTTCAAAATGTGGGTAAAATGCACGATTTAACCCAACGCAATGTAAAATGCACGTAAAAATTTTAAATTTTGTTCGAAATAACGGTTAATAGACAAGTTTTAACAGAACTTGTCTGTTTTACCGTTATTTTAAACAAAAAATTAAATTTTGACGTGCACTTTTATGTTGCGCGGTGGTTAATGGTCCATTTAACCCACATTTTGAACAAATGAAATATAAAATAAATGAGCTGTGATGACAACACACACGCTTTGGTAGTAATTTTAGCTAATTTATATTTTTTTGTATTTTAATTCATTGTTTGTCCATTTTTACGTCATTTTGAACAAGTAATACCAAAATTCTACCAAAGTGTGTTTTATCACCACAACTCACTTGTTGCATATTAAAATTGTTCAAGATGTCGGTTAAATGGAGAATTTCATCCCAAAAAACATTTAATTGCACTTTTAAATTAAATATTTGGTTCGAAATAACGGTAAAAACTTCATATTAAAATATTTAATGTTTAAGTGCATTTAAATGTCATTTGGGGTGAAACTCTGCATTAACCCATTATTTTGTTAAGATTTTGGTACACATCGTTCAAAATGACGTTCAAATGGACAAATAATGAACAAAAACACAAAAAAAATATTAATTAGCAAAAATTACTACTAAAGCGTGTCACCACAACTCAATGTTTTGATATTTAAATTGTTCAAAATGTGGGTAAAATGCACAATTTAACCTCACGCAATATAAAAATGCACGTAAAAATTTTAAATGTTGCGCGGTTTAAATGAAACATTTTACCCACATTTTGGACTATTCAATAAAAAAAAATTGAAATTTGGTGATAGAACACACGCTTTGGTAGTAATTTTTGCTTATTTATATTTTTTTGTGTTTTTATTCATTAGTTGTCCATTTGAACGTCATTTTGAACAATTATTACCAAAATTCTACCGAAGCGTGTTTTATCACCAAAACCCAATTGTTTCATATTAAAATTGTTCAAAATGTCGGTTAAATGGAGAATTTCTTCCCCATTAAATGACATTAAATTCGATTAAAAATAAAATATTTGGTTCATAATAACACAAAAAAATATAAATAAGCAAAAGTTACTACCAACGCGTGTGTTTTGTCACCACAATTCAATTTTTATAATTTAAATTGTTCAAAATGAGGGTAATATGCACAATTTAACCCCACGCAACAATTAAATGCACGTAAAAATTTAAAAAAATCTCGAAATAACGGTAAATAGACAAGTTTTAACCAAATTGGTCTATTTTACCGTTATTTTTAACAAACCATTAAAATTTTACGTTCATTTTTATGTTGCGTGTTGGTATATAGTTAATTAAACCCAAATTTGGAACAATTGGAATATACATAAATAGATTTATGGTGATAAAACACATGCCTTGGTAGTAATGTTTGCTAATTTATATTATTTTAGTATTATTTTTCATTATTTGTCCATTTGAACGTCATTTTGAACAAGTTATACCAAAATTCTACCAAAGGTAATTTTATCACCACAACTCAATTTTTTCATATTGAAATTGTTCAAAATGTCGGTTAAATGGTAAATTTCACCCCAAATGAAATTAAATTGCACTTTAAAACTAGATTATATTTGGTTCCACATAACCGTTAAAACGACAAATTTTATGTCAACTTGTTTATTTACCGTTATTTTGAATTAAATATTTAATTTTTAGGTGCAAATTGCAGTGAAATTCTCCATTTACACATTATTTTGTTAAGATTTTGGTACATATCGTTCAAAATGACGTTCAAATGGACCAATAATGAAAAAAAACACAAAGAAATATTAATTAGCACAAATTTCTACTAAAGCGTGGGTTTTGTCACCACAACTCAACTTTTTGATACTAAAATTACTCAAAATGTGGGTAAAATGCACAATTTGACACCACGCAGTATAAAAATGCACGTAAAAATTTCAAATTTGGTTCGAAATAACGGTAAATAGACAAGTTTACACAAAACTTGTCGGTTTTATCGTTATTTCGGACCAAATATTACATTTTAACGTGCATTTTAATGTTGTTCGAGATTAAATGGTCCATTTTATCCACATTTTGGACAACGGAAATATAAAAAAATTGAGTTGGTGGTGATAAAACAGACGCTTTTGTGTTTATTTTTGCTAATTTATATTTTTTTTTGTATTTTTATTCATTTTTTGTCCATTTGAACGTCATTTTGAACAATAAATACCAAAGATCTACCAATATTAATTTTATCACCACAACTTAATTGTTTCATATTGAAATTGTTCAAAATGTCGGTTTAATGGAGAATTTCACCCAAATGACATAAAATTGCAATTAAAAATTAAATGTTTGGTTCAAAATATTGGTAAAAACGACAAGTTTTGTGTCAACTTGTCTAGTTACCGTTATTTCGATTAACATATTTAATTTTTAGGTGCAATTGTATGTCATTTGGGGTGAAATTCTACATTTTCCAATTATTTTGTTAAAATTTTGGTTCATATCATTCAAAATGACGTTCAAATGAACCAAAAATGAAGAAAAACACAAAAAACATCTTAACTAGCAAATATTACTACTAAAGCTTATGGTTTGTCACCACCACTCAATTTTTTGATATTTTAATTGTTCAAAATGTGGGTTATATGGACAATTTATCCCCACGGAATATAAAAAAGCACGTAAAAAATTGAAACTTGTCTGTTTTTTCGTTATTTCGAACCAAATATTAAATTTCTACGTGCATTTTTATGCTGTGTGGGGTTAAATGGTTCATTTTACCACTTTTTGAACAAATGAATTATAAAAATTTGAGTTGTGGTGATAAAACACAAGCTTTTGTAGTAATTTTTGCTAATTTTTTTTTTTTTGAGTTTGAATTCATTATTTGTCCATTTGAGCGTCATTAACCAAAACAATTATTACCAAAATTCTACCAAAGTGTGTTTTTTCACCACATCTCAATTGTTTCAAATTGAAATTCTTCAAAATTTCATTTAAATGGAGAATTTTACCCCAAATGACACAAAATTGCACTTAAAAATTAAATTTTTGGTTCAAAATAAAAGAAAAGAAATTATTAAAAACAAAAACCTACTACCAAAGCGTATGTTCTTTCACCACAATTCAATTTTTTAATTCTTAAATGGTTCAAAATGTTGGTATGATGCAAATTTTTACCCCACGCAATATAAATATGCACGTTAAAATTTTGAACAACATTTTGAACAATTTTAATATGGAACAATTGAGTTGTTGTGATAGAACACACTTTGGTAGAATTTTGGTATTTATTGTTAAAAATGACGTTCAAATAGACAAATATGGAATAAGAACACAGAAAAAATTTATAAATTTGGAATAATTACTACCAAAGCATGTGTTTTATCATCACAACTCAAATTTTTTATGTTTCAATTGTTCTAAATGTGGGAAAAATGGACCATTTAACTCCGCGCAACATTAAATTGCAAGTAAAAATTTAATATTTTGTTCGAAATAACGGTAAACCAGACAAGTTTTGTGAAAACTTGTCTATTAAACGTTATTTTGAACCAAATTTGAAATTTTGACGTGCATTTTTTTGTTGCGTGGAATTATATGGTACATTTTTCCTAAATTTTTAAAAAATTTGAATATACAAAAATAGATTTGTGGTGATAAAACACACGCTTTGAAAGTTATTTTTGCTTATATATATTTTGTTTGTATTTTTATTCATTGTTTGTCCATTTGAACGTCATTTTGAACAATTATTACCAAAATTCTACCACAGATAATATTATCAACATTACTCAATTGTTTCATATTGAAATTGTTCAAAATGTCGGTCAAATGGAGAATTTCAGCCCAATTGACATTAAAGTGCACTTTAAAGTTTAATATTTGGTTCAAAATAAAACAAAAAAAATATTAATAAGCAAAAATTACTACCAAAGCGTGTGTTTTTTCACCACAATTCAATCTTTTGAATATTTTAATTGTTTAAAACGTAAGTTAAATGCACAATTTAACCCTACGCAACATTAAATGCACGTAAAAATGAAAAATTTGGTTCGAAATAACGGTAAATAGACAAGTCTAAACAAAACTTGTCTATTCTACCGTTATTTCGAACCAAATTTTAAATTTTTAAGGTGCAATTTATGTTGCGTGGAGTTATATGGTCCATTTTACCCAAATTTTGAACATTTGGAATATACAAAAATAGATTTGTGGTGATAAAAGCACGCTTTGGAAGTAATTTTTGCTTATTTATACTTTGTTTGTTTTATATTTTTATTCATCGTTTGTCTTTTTGAACGTCATTTTGAACAATTAGTACCAAAATTCTACCACAGATAATATAATCAGCACAACTCAATTGTTTCATATTGAAATTGTTAAAAATGTCGGTTTAATGGAGAATTTCAGCCCAAATAACATAAAATCGCACTTAAAAATTTAATATTTGGTTCAAAATAACAAAAGAAATATAAAAAAGCAAAAATTACTACCAAAGCGTGTGTTTTGTGACAACAATTCAATCTTTTTAATATTAAAATTGTAAATAATGTGGGAAAAATGCACAATTCAACCCTACGCAACATTAAATGCACGTAAAAACTAAAAATTTGGTTCGAAAAAACGGTAAATGGACAAGTTTACACAACATTTGTCTGTTTTACCGTTATTTCGAACAAAATATTAAAATTTTACGTCCATATTAATGTTGCGCTGGATAAATGGTCCATTTAATCCACATTTTGGACTAATGAAATATTATAAAAAAAATTGAGTTCTGGTGACAAAACACACGGTAACCATAGTAATTTTTGCTAATTTATATTAATTTTTTGTTTTTATTCATTGTTTGTCCATTTGAACATCATTTTGAACAAATAATACCAAAATTCTTCCGAATTGTGTTTTATCACCACAACTCATTTGTTTCATATTGAAATGGTTCAAAATGTCGGTATAATGGAGAACTTTAGCCCAAATGCCATTAAATTGCACTTAAAAATTAAATATATGATTCAAAATAACACAAAAAAAAATTATAATAAGCAGAAATTACTACCAAAGCGTGTGTTTTGTCACCACAATTCAATTTTTAATATTAAAATGGTAAACAATTTGGGTTAAATGCACAGTTTAACCCCACGCAATATATAAATGCATGAAAAAATTTTTAAATTTTGTCCGAAATAACGGTTAATAGACAATTTTACACAAAACTTGTCTATTTTACCGTTATTTCGAACCAAATATTAAATTTTGACGTGCAGTTAATGTTGCGCGGGGTTAAATGGTTAATTTTACCCACATTTTGAACAACTGAGATATAAAAATTGAGTTTTGATGATAAAACACACGCTTTGGTAGTAATTATCCCTAATTTTTATTGTTTTTCGGTTTTTCTTCCTTATATGTCCATTTGAACGTAATTTTGAACAATGAATACCAAAATTCTACCAAAGTGTGTTTTATCACCATAACTCAGTTGTTTCATATTGAAATTGTTTTAAATGTCGGTTTGAAAAACTTCACTCCAAATGACAATAAATTGCACTTAAAAATTAAATATTTGGTTCAAAATAACACAAAAAAAAATTATAATAAGCAGAAATTACTACCAAAGCGTGTGTTTTGTCACCACAATTCAATTTCTTTGTATTTAAATTATTTTAAATGTGATTAGAATGCACAATTCAGCCCCACGCAACATAAAACTGCACGTCAAAATTTATAATTTGGTTCGAAATAACCGTAAATAGACAAGTTTACACAAAACTAGTCTGTTTTACCGTTATTTCGAACCAAATATTAAATTTTTACGTGTACTTAATGTTGCGTGGAGTTAAATGGTCCATTTTACCCCAATTTTGAACAATTGGAATATTGAAAAATAGATTTGTGGTGATAAAACACACGCGTTGGTAGTAATTTTTGCTAATTCATATTTTGTTTGTAATTTTATTCGTTATTTGTCCATTTGAACGTCCTTTTTAACAATAAATACCAAAATTCTACCAAAGTGTGTTCTATCACTACAAATCAATTGTTTCATATTGAAATTGTTCAAAATGTCGGTTTAATGGAAAATTTAAACCCAAATGACATTAAAATGCATTGTTGAAATTCATATTAAGAATTTCTCTAATGTGTGACTTATTCCACTTTTAAAATGCAATCAAATAAAAATTTGATATTTTAAGTTCAAAAATTTACCTTATAGTGGATTTTTATTTTTTATATTTTAAATATATTTCGGCAATCAAGTTGCCATCTTCAGGTTTTATCATGAGTTCATGATAAATACTGAAGATGGCAACTTGATTGCCGAAATATATTTTTAATATAAAAAATAAAAATCCACTAGAAGGAATATTTTTGAACTTAAAATATCAAATTTTTATTTGATTGAAAATTAAAATTCACTTAAAAATTAAATATTTGTTTCAAAATAACACAAAAAAAAATATTAAAAAGCAAAAATTACTACCAAAGCCTGTGTTTTGTAACCACAATTCAATCTTTTTTTATTTTACCCACAATTTGGACCATTGAAATATAAAAATATTGAATCGTGGTGATAAAACACATGCTGTGGTATTAATTTTTGCTAATTTATATTTTTTTTGTGTTACTTTGAACTTAATATTTAATCTTTAAGTGCAATTTAATGTCATTTGGGGTGAAATTCTCCATTTTACCGTAGTTTTGAACAAGTTAAATATGGAACAATTCAGTTCCGGTGATAAAACACACTTTGGAAGAATTTTCGTATAAGTTGTTCTTAATTACGTTCAAATGAAAAAATAATGAATAAAAACAGAAAAAAATATAAATTAGCTAAAATAACTTCCAAAGCGTGTGTTTTATCACCACAACTCAATTTTTTTGTATTTCAATTGTCCAAAATGTGGGTAAAATGGACCATTTAACCCCGTGAAACATCAAAATGCACGTAAAAAATTAATATTTGGTTCGAAATAACGGTAAAACAGAAAAGTTTTCTGTACATTGCACTGAAAAATTAAATATTTGGTTCAAAATAACACAAAAAATATATAAATAAGCAAAAATTACTACCAAAGCGTGAGTTTTGTCACCACAATTCAAATTTCTTATATATCAATTGTTCAAAATGTGGCTTAAATGCACAATTAAACCCCATGCAATATAAAAATTCACGTACAAATTTCATATTTGGTTCGAAATAACGGTAAATAGACAAGTTTACACAAAACTTGTCGGTTTTATCGTTATTTCGAACCAAATATTACATTTTAACGTGCATTTTAATGTTGTTCGAGATTAAATGGTCCATTTTATCCACATTTAAAATAATTTCAATGTAAAGAAATTGAATTGTGGTGACAAAACACACGCTTTTTTATTAATTTTTGCTTACAATTATTTTTTTTTGTGTTATTTTGAGCCAAATATTAAATTTTTGAGTGCAATTTAATGTCATTTGAGCTAACCTTCTCAATTAAACCAACATTTTGAACGTATTTAATATGAAACAATTGAGTTGTGCTGATAAAACAAACTTTGGTAGAATTTTGGTATTAATTGTTCAAAATTACGTTCAAATGGACAAATAAGGACGAAAAACCGATTTATATATTGCGTGGGGTTAAACTGTGTATTTAACCCAAATATTTTACCATTCAAATATAATAATTGAATTGTGGTGACAAAACACACGCTTTGGAAGTTATTTTTGCTTATTATTGTTTCTTATTTTGAACCATATATTTAATTTTTAAGTGCATAATAATGTCATTTGGGCTAAAATTCTCCATTTGACCGACATTTTGAACAATTTGAATATGAAACAATTGAGTTGTGGTGATAAAACACACTTCGGTAGAATTTTGGTATTACTTGTTCAAAATGATGTTCAAATGGACAAACAATAAATAAAAACAAAAAATTAATATAAATTAGAAAAAATTACTATAGTAAGCGTGTGTTTTGTCACCAAACCTCAATTTTTTAATAATTCAAGTGTCCAAAATGTGGGTAAAATGGACCAGTTTACTCCGCGCAACATTCAATTGCAAGTAAAAATTTAATATTTTGTTCGAAATAACGGTTAATCAGACAAGTTTCGTGTGAACTTGTCTATTTACCGTTATTTCAAACCAAATTTTAAATTTTAACGTGCATTTTTATGTTGCGTGGAGTTAAATTGTGCATTTTTCCAACATTTCGATCAATTTTAATATAAAAAAATTGAATTGTGGTGACAAAACACACGCTTTGGTAGTAATTTTTGCTTATTTATATTTTATGTGTTATTTTGAACCAAGTTTTTAATTTTTCAGTGCAATTTAATGTCATTTGCGCTGTAGTTCTCCATTGAACCGACAATGAACAACTTTAATATGAAACAATTGAGTTGTGGTGATAAAACACATTTTGGTAGAATTTTGGTATTAATGTTCAAAATGACGTTCAAATGGACAAATAATAAATAAAAACACAAAAAAAATACAAATTAGCAAAAATTACTACCAAGGCGTGTGTTTTATCACCACAACTCAATTTTTTTATATTTCAATTGTCCAAAATGTGGGTAAAATGGACCATTCAAAATTTAGCATTTTGTACGAAATAACGCTGAAACAGACAAGTTTTGTGTTAACTTGTCTATTTACCGTTATTTCGAACCAAATTTTAAATTTTTAAGTGCATTTTTTTATTGCGTGGGGTTAAATTGTGCATTTTACCCATATTTTGAACAATTAAAATATCAAAAAATTAAATTGTGGTGACAAAACATACGCTTTGGTAGTAATTTTTTCTTATAAATATATTTTTCTGTGTTATTTTGAACCAAATATTAAATTTTTAAGTGCAATTTTATGTCATTTGGGGTGAAATTTTCCATTTACACGACACTTTGAACAATTTAAATATGGAACCATTCAGTTGTGGTGATAAAACACAGTTTGATAGAATTTTGGTATAAATTGTTCAAAATGACGTTCAAATGGACAAATAATGAATAAAAACACAAAAAATATATAATAAGCAGAAATTACTACCAAAGCGTGTGTTTTATCAACACAACTCAATTTTTCTATTTTTTAATTGTCCAAAATGTGGGTTTAATGGACCAAACAACCCCACGCAACATAAAAATGCACGTAAAAATTTATAATTTGGTTCGAAATACAATTAAAACAGACAAGTTTTCTGAAAACTGGTCTATTTACCGTTATTTAGAACCAAATTTTAAATTGTTACGTCCATTTTAATGTTGCTTGGGGTTAAATTGTGCATTTTACTCACATTAAGAACAAATAAAATTTTCAAAAAATTGAATTGTGGTGACAAATCACACGGTTTGGTAGTTATTTTTGCTTATTAATAAATTTTTTTTTAGTGTTATTTTCGACCAAATATTTAATTTTTAAGTGCGATTTAATGTCATTTTGGCTGTAATTCTCCATTTTACCGACATTTTGAAATATTTCTATCTAAAACAATTGAGTTGTGGTGATAAAATATACTTTGGTAGAATTTTGGTATTTATTGTTCAGAATGACGTTCAAATGGACAAACATTGAAATAAAAATACAAACAAAAATAACTAAGCAAAAATTACTACCATAGCATGTGTTTTATCACCTCAAATCTATTTTAATATATTCCAATTGTTCATAATGTAGGTAAAATGGAGCATGTAACCCCTCGAAACATAATATAGCACGTAAAAATTTAATATTTGGTTCAAAATAACGGTAAAACCGACAAGACTTGTGTTAACTAGTCTATTTACCGTTATTTCGAACCAAACTTTAAATTTTTAAGCGCATTTTTATATTGCGCGGGGTAAAATTGTGCAAAGTAATTGGTTAATGGAGAATTTTACCCTGAATGACATAAAATGGCACCTTAAAATTAAAAATTCAAACCGAAATAACGGTAAATTACCAAGTTGACACAAATCTGGTTGTTTTTACCGTTATATTGAACCAAATATTTAATTTTTAAGTGAAATTTAATGTCATTTGAGTAATATTCTCCATTAAACCGACATTTTGAACAATTTCAATTTGAAACAATTGAGTTGTGGTGATAAAATAACCTTAAGTAGATTTTTGGTATTTCTTGTTCAAAATGATTTAAATGGACAAATAATGAATAAAAATACAAAACAAAATATAAATAAGCAAAAATTATTACCAGAGCGTGTGTTTTGTCACCACAATCCAATTTTTATATATTTAAATTGTTCAAAATTTGGGTAAAATGCACAATTTATCCCCAGGCAATATAAAAAAGCACGTTTAAATTAAAAATTTGTTTCGGCAAACGGTTAATAGACAAGTTTACACAAAACTTGTCTGTTTTACCGTTATTTCGAACAAAATATTAAATTTTAACGTGCATTTTCATATTGCGTGAGGTTCAATGGTCCATTTTACCCTCATTTTGAACATTTGAAATATAAAAAATTGAGTTGTGATAACACACGCTTTGGTAGTTATTATTCATAATTTATATTTTTTTTTCTTTTTTTATTCCTTATTTGTCCATTTGAACGTCATTTTGAACAATTAATACCAAAATTCTACCAAAGTGTGTTTTATCACCACAACTCAATTGTTTCATATTTTATTTGTTCCAAATGTTGGTAAAATGGAGAATTTCAGCCCAAATGACATTCAATTGAATTTAAAAATTAAATATTTGGCTCAAAATAACACAAAAAAAAATATTTTTGGGCAAAAATTACTACCAAATCGTGTGTTTTGTCACCACAATTCAATTTCTTTATATTTTAATTGTTCAAAATAAGGGTTAAATGGACCATTCAACTGCGCAACATAAAAATGCTTGTAATATTTAATATTTTGTTCGAAATAACGGTGAAACAGACAAGTTTGGTATAAACTTGTCTATTTACCGTTATTTCGAACCAAATTGGAACTTTGTACGTGCATTTTTATAACGCGTGGGGTTACATTGTGCATTTTAGCAACATTTTGAACAATTGATATATAAAAAAATTGAATTGTGGTGACAAAACACAAGGTTTGGTAGTAATTTTTGCTTATTAATATTTATTTTGTGATATTTTGAACCAAATATTTAATTTTTTGTGCAATTTACACAAAACTTGTCTGTTTTTCCGTTATTTCGAACCAAATATAAAATTTTTACGTGCATTTTGATGTTGCACGGGTTTAAATGGTCCATTTGACCCACATTTTGGACAATTGAAATATAAAAAAATTGAGTTGTGATGATAAAACACACGCTATGGAAGTAATTTTTGTTTATTTATATTTTTTTTCTGTTTTTATTCATTATTTGTCCATTTGAGCGTCATTTTGAACAATAATTTCCAAAATTCTACCAATGTGTGTGTTATCACCATAATTGAATTGTTCCATATTAAAAAAGTTCAAAATGTCGGTCAAATGGAGAATTTCACCCCAAATGATATTTGATTGCACTTAAAAATTAAATATTTGGTTCAAAATAACACAAAAAAAAATATTAATTAGCAAAACTTACTACTAAAGCGTGTGGTTTGTCACCACAATTTAATTTATTCATATTGAAATGGTTAAAAATGTGGTTAAAACGCAAAACTCAACCAAACGCACTATAAAAATGCACGTTTAAATTTAAAATTTGGTTCGAAATAGCGGTAAATAGACAAATTTACACAAAATTTGTCTATTTGAATGTTATTTCGAACCAAATATTAAATTTTTACGTGAAATTTATGTTGCGTGGAGTTATATTGTCTATTTTACCAAAATTTTGAACAATAAGAATAAACAAAAATATATTTGTGCACAATTCAACCCCACGCAATATAAAAATGCACGTAAAAATTTAAAAAAATTTTCGAAATAACGGTGAATAGACAAGTTTACACAAAACTTGTCTGTTTTACCGTTAATTCGAACAAAGTATAAAATTTGATCCTGCATTTTTATGTTGGGCGGGGTTATATTGTCCATTTAACCCACATTTTGGACAATTGAAATTTAAAAAAATTGAATTGTGGTGATAAAACACACGCTTTGGTAATAATTTTTGCTATTATATATTTTTTTATGTTTTTATTCATTATTTGTCAATTCGAAAGTCATTTTGAATTATAAATACCAAAATTTTCCCGAAGTGTGTTAAATCATGACAACTCAATTGTTTCATATTGAAGTTGTTCAAAATGTCGGTTAAATGGAAAATTTCAGCCCAAATGACATTAAATTGCACTTAAAAATTTAATTTTTGGTTCAAAATAACACATTAAGAAATATTAATAAGCAAAAATTACAACCAAAGCGTGTGCTTTGTCACCACAATTCAATAGGTTTTGATTTAAATGGTTCAAAATGTGGGTTATATTAACAATAGAACCCCACGCAACATGAAAATGCACTTAAAAATTAAAAATGTTGTTCGAAATACCGGTTTAACAGACAAGGTTTGTATTAACTATTCTTTTTATCGTTAATTTGAATAAACTAAATAGAGTTGAGGTGATAAAACACACGCTTTGGTAGTAATTATTGCTTATTTATATTTTTCTTTTTTTTATTCATTATTTGTCCATTTGAACGTCATTTTGAACAATTAATACCAAAATTCTACCAAAGTTAAATTTTTTTACCACAACTTGATTGTTTCATTTTAAAATTGTCCAATATAATTGTAAAATGGGGAATTTCACCCCAAATGACAATAAATTGCACTTAAAAATTAAATATTTGGCACTTAATAATTAAATATTCAATATAACGGTAAAAACAACAAATTTTTTGTCAACTTGTCTATTTACCGTTATTTCGATTAAAATATTTAATTTTTAGGTGAATTTTTATGTCATTTTGGGTTAAATTCTCCATTTACCCATTATTTTGTTAAGATTTTGAAAATGCAAGTAAAAATTTAAAATTTTGGTTCGAAATAACGGTAAATAGACAAGTTTAAAGAAAAATGGTCTGTTTAACCGTTAATTCGAACAAAATATTAAATTTTGATGTGCCCTTTTATGATGCTCAGTGGTTAATGGTCCATTTTACAAACATTTTGGACAAATGAAATATAAAAAATTTGAGCTGTGATGACAAAACACACGCTTTGGTAGTAATTATTCCTAATTTATAATTTGTTTTTGTGTTCTTATTCCATATTTGTCCATTTAAACGTCATTTTGAACAATTAATACCAAAATTCTACCAAATTGTCTCTTATCACCACAACTCAAATGTTGCATATTGAAATTGTTCAAAATAGCGGTTTAATGGAGAATTTCACCCCAAATGACATTAAATCGCATTTAAAAATTAAATATTTGGTTTAAAATAACACAAAAAAAAATTTGTATAATATAAGCAAAAATTTCTCCCAAAGCGTGTGTTTTGTCACCACAATTCAATTTTTTATATTGAAATTGTTCAAAGAGTAGAAAAAATGCACAAATTAATCCCACGCAAGAAAAAAATGCACGTAAAAATTAAAAATTTGGTTCGAAATAACTGAAAATAGACAAGTTTACACAAAACTTGTCTGTTTCAGTGTTATTTCGAACAAAATGCTAAATTTTGAATGGTTTATTTTTCCCACATTTTGGACAATTGAAATATAAAAAAATTAGGTTGTGGTGATAAAACACACGCTTTGGTAGTAATTTTTGCTAATTTATTTTTGTGTGTTTTTATTTTATATTTGTCTATTTGAACGTCATTTTTAACAATCAATTCCAAAATTCTACCAAAGTGTGTCTTATCACCACAACTCAATTGTTCAATGGAGAATTACAGCCCAAATGACATTAAATTGCACCTAAAAATTAAATATTTGGTTCAAAATAACACAAAAAAAATATAAATAAGCAAAAATTACTACCAAAGCGTAAGTTTTGTCACCACAATTCAATTTTTTTATATTAAAATTGTTCAAAATGTGGATAAAATGCACAAATTATCTCCACGCAACATAAAAATGCACGTCAAAATTTAAAATTTGGTTCGAAATAACGGTTAATAGACAAGTTTACACAAAACTTGTCTGTTTTACCGTTTTTTCGAACAAAATATTAAATTTTAACTTGCAATTTAATGTTGCGCGGAGTTAAATAGTCCATTTTACCCACATTGTGAACTATTGAAACATAAAAAAATTAAGTTGTGATGATAAAACACACGCTGTGGTAGTAATTATTCCTAATTTATAATTTTTTTTTGTGTTCTTATTCCATATTTGTCCATTTGAACGTCATTTTGAACAATTTATACCAAAATTCTACCAAAGTGTGTTTTATCACCACAACTCAATTGTTCATGTTCAAAATGTCGGTTAAATGGAGAATTTCAGACCAAATGACATTAAATTGAACTTAAAAATTAAATATTCGGTTCAAAATAACACAAAATAAAAAATAAAAATAAGCAAAAATTACTACCAAAGCGTGTGTTTTGTCACCACATTTCAATTTTTTGATATATAAATGGTTCAAAATGTGGGTAAAACGCACAATTTAACCCCACGCAATATAAAAATGCACGTTAAAATTTTAAATTTGGTTCGAAATAACGGTCAATAGACAAGTTTAAACAAAACTTGTCTGTTTTACCGTTATTTTAAACGAAAAATATAAGCTTAACGTGATTTGTATGTTGCTTGGGTTTATTTTGTCCATTTAACCAAAATTTTCAACAATTTAAATATACCAAAATAGATTTGTGGTGATAAAACACACGCTTTGTTAGTAATTTTTGCTAATTTATATATTTTTTGTATATAAATTCATTGTATGTCCATTCAAACGTCATTTTGAACAAGTAATACGAAAATTTTAAAAAAGTTTGCTTTATCACCACAACTCGATTGTTTCATATTGAAATTGTTCCAAATGTCGGTTAAATGGAGAACTTCACCCCAAATGACATTAAATTTCACTTAAAAATTAAATATTTGGTTCAAAATAACGTTGAAAACGACAAATTAAAATATTTAATGTTTGAGTGCAATTAAATGCCATTTGGGTTGAAATTCTGCATTTACCCATTATTTTGTTACAATTTTGGTAAATTTCGTTCAAAATGACGTTCAACTGGACAAATAATGAACAAAAATACACAAAAATATATTAATTAGCAAAAATTACAACAAAAGCGTCTGTTTTGTCACCACAACTAAATTTGTTGATATTTAAATTGTTCAAAATGTGGGTTAAATGCAAAGTTTAACCCCACGCAATATAAAAATGAACGTTTAAAATTAAAATTTGGTTCGAAATAACGGTAAATAGACAAGTGTTTGACACAACACTTGTCTGTTTTATCGTAAGTTTGAACAAAATATGAAGTTTTTTTTATGTTGCGCGTGGTTAAATGCAAGCATTTTTATGTTGCGCGGGGTAAAATGGTCCATTTTACCCACTTTTTGGACAATCAAAATATAAAAAAATGGAGTTGTGGTGATAAAACACACGCTTTGGTAGTAAGTTTTGCTAAATAATATCTTTTTTGTGTTTTTATTCATTAATGTCCATTTGGAACGTCATTTTGACCAATTTATACCAAAATTTTAGCAAAGTGTCTTTTATCACCACAACTCAATTGTTTCATGTTGAAATTGTTCAAAATGTCAGTTTAATGGAGAATTTCAACCCAAATGACATTATTATGCCCTAAAAAATTTCATATTTGATTCGAAGTAACACAAAAAAAATATTAATAATCAAAAATTACTACCAAAGCGTGTGTTTTGTCACCACAATTCAATTTTTTTATATTTAAATTGTTCAAAATGTGGAAAAAATGCACAGACGTTCAAACAAAACTGGTCTATTTTACCGTTATTTCGAACCAAATATTTAATTTTTACGTGCATATTAAGGTTGCGTGGAGTAATATGGTCCAGTTTACTCAAGTTTTGAACAATTGGAATATACAAAAATTGATTTAAGGTGATAAAATTCACGCTTTGGAAGAAATTTTTCCTTATTTATATTTTGTTTGTATTTTATTCATTGCTTGTCCATTTGAACGTCATTTTGAACAATTAATACCAAAATTCTACCAAAGATAATATTATCACCATAACTCAATTGTTTCATATTGAAATTGTTCAAAATGTCGGTTTAATGGAGAGAATTTCAAACCAAATGACATTAAATCGCACTTAAAAATTTAATATTTGGTTCAAAATAACACATAAAATTTAAAAAAGCAAAAATTACTACTAAAGCGTGTGTTTTGTCACCACAATTCAATCTTTTTAATATTTAAATTGTTTATAATGTGGGAAAAATGCACAATTCAACCCTACGCAATATACAATGCACGTTTAAATTTAAAATTTTGTTCGAAATAACGGTAAATGGACAAGTTTACACAAAACTTGTCTGTTTTACCGTTATTTCGAACGAAACATTTAAACTCTACGTGAATTTTTATGTTGCGTGGGTTTATTTTGTCCATTTAACCAAACTTTTGAACAATTGAAATATACAAAAATAGATTTGTGGTGATAAAACACACGCTTTGGTAGTAACTTTAGCTACTTTATATTTTTTTTGTGTTTTTATTCATTATTTGTCCATTTGAACGTTATTTTGAACAATTAATACCATAATTCTACCATAGCGTGTTTTATCACCACACTTCAGATGTTTCATATTCAAATTGTTGGTAAAATGGAGAATTTCAGACCCAATGACTTTAAATCGTACTTAAAAATTAAATATTTGGTTCAAAATAACACAACAAAAAATATTAATAAGCAAAAATTACTACCAAAGCGTGTGTTTTGTCACCTTAATTCAATCTTTTTAATGTTTTTACTGTTTTAAATGTAAGTAAAATATTGTGCAACCCTACGCAACATAAAATGCACGTGAAAATTAAAAATTTCGTTCAAAATAACGGTAAATGGAAAAATTTACACAAATTTTGTTTTTTTACCGTTATTCTGAACAAGATATTAAATTTTTACGTGCATATTTAGGTTGCGCGGGGTAAACAGTCCACTTAACCCACATTTTGGACAAATAAACTATAAAAAAAATTGAGTTTTGGTGATAAAACACACGCTTTGGTAGTAACTATTGCTAATTTATATTTGTTTGTGTGTTTTTATTCATTATTTGTCCATTTGAACGTAATTTTGAACAATTATTACCAAAATTACAATCAAAAATTAAATATTTGGTTCAAAATAAGACAAAAAACATTATTTATAAGCAAAAATTACTACCAAAGCGTGTGTTTTGTCACCACAATCCAATTTTTTTATATTTAAATTGTTCAAAATTTGGGTTAAATGCACAATTTATCCCAACGCAATATAAAAAAAGCACGTTTAAATTAAAAATTTGGTTCGAAAAAACGGTAAATAGGCAAGTTTACACAAAACTTGTCTGTTTTACCGTTATTTCGAACCAAGTATTAAATTTGTACCTGCATTTTTTTGTTGCGCGGGGTTATATTTTCCATTTAACCCACATTTTGGACAATTGAAATTTAAAAAAATTGAGTTGTGGTGATAAAACACACGCTTTGGTAGTAATTTTTGCTAATTTAAATTTTTTTATGTTTTTCTTCATTATTGGTCCATTCGAACGTCATTTTGAACAATAAATACCAAAATTCTACCGAAGTGTGTTTAATCATTACAACTCAATTGTTTCATATTGAAATTTTTCAAAATGTCGGTTTAATGGAGAATTTCAGCCCAAATGACATTAAATTGCCCTTTTAAATTTAATTTTTGGTTCAAAATAACACAAAAAGAAATATTAATAGGCAAAAATAACAACTAAATCGTGTATTTCGTCACCACAATTCAATTTGTTTTTATTTAAATTGTTCAAAATGTGGGTTATATTAACAATATAACCCCACGCAACATGAAAATGCACTTAAAAATTAAATATGTTGTTCGAAATACCGGTAAAACAGACAAGGTTTGTTTTAACTATTCTTTTTATCGTTAATTTGAATAAACTTAAATAGAGTTGAGGTGGTAAAACACACGCTTTGGTAGTAATTTTTGCTTTTTTTTATATTTTTATTCATTATTTGTCCATTTGAACGTCATTTTGAACAATTAATAACAACATTTTACCAAAGTTAATTTTTTTACCACAACTCGATTATTTCATATTGAAATTGTTCAATATTATTGTAAAATGGAGAATTTTACCCAAAATGACATTAAATTGCACTTAAAAATTAAATATTTGGCACTTAATAATTAAATATTCAATATAACGGTAAAAACAACAATTTTTTTGTCAACTTGTCTATTTACCGTTATTTCGATTAAAATATTAAATTTATAGGTGAATCTTTATGTCATTTTGGGTCAAATTCTCCATTTACCCAATATTTTCTTAAGATTTCGAAAATGCACGTAACAATTTTAAATATTGTTCGAAATAACGGTAAATAGACAAGTTTACAGAAAAATTGTCTGTTTAACCGTTAATTCGAACGAAATATTAAATTTTTACCTGATTTTTTTATGTTGCGCATGGTTGAGTGGTCCATTTAACCCAAATTTTGGAAAATTGAAATATAAAAAAATTGAGTTGTGGTGATAAAACACACGCTTTGGTAGTAATTTTTGACTGTTTCATATTGAAATTGTTCTAAAGGTCGGTTAAATGGAGAATTAAAGCCCAAATGACATTAAATGCACTTAAAAATGAAACATTAGGTTCAAAAAGTAACACAAAAAATATTAATGAGCAAAAATTACTACCGAAGCGTGTGTTTTGTCACCACAACTCAATTTTCTTATTTTTAAATTGTTCAAAATGTGGGTTAAATGCACAATTTTACCAAACGCAATATAAAAATGCACGTAAAGATTTTTAATTTTGTTCGAAAAAACGGTTAATAGACAAGTTCAAACAAAACTTGTCTGTTTTACCATTAAATCGAACAAAAAATTAAATTTTGACGTGCTTTTTTATGATGCGCGGTGGTTTTTGGTTCATTCTAACCACAGGTTGAACAAATGAAATATAAAAAAATTGAGCTGTGGACAAAACACACGCTTTGGTAGTTATTTTTGCTAATTTATATTTTTTTGTATTTTAATTCATTGTTTGTCCATTTGAACGTCATTTTGAACAATTAATACCAAAATTCTACAAAATTGTGTTTTATCACCACAGCTCAATTGTTGCATATTGAGATTGTTAAAAATGTCAGTTTAATGGAGAATTTCACCCCAAATGACATTAATTGCACTAAAAAATTAAATATTTGCTTCAAAATAACACGGAAAACAATTTTTTTAAGGAATCATTACTCCCACAGCGTGTGTTTTGTCACCACAATTCAATTTTTGGATATTAACATTGATCAAAATATGGGTGAAATGCACAATTCAGCCCCACGCAATAAAAAAATGCACGTCAAAATTAAAAATTTGGTTCAAAATAACTGAAAATAGACAAGTTTACACAAAACTTTTCTGTTTCAGCGTTATTTCGAACAAAATACTGATTTTTGAATGGTCCATTTTACCCACATTTTGGACAATTGAAATATAAAAAAATTAAGTTGTGGTGATAAAACACACGCTTTGGTAGTAATTTTTGCTAATTTTTTTTTTTGTGTGTTTTTATTTACTATTTGTCTATTTGAACGTCATTTTTAACAATTAATACCAAAATTCTACCAAAGTGTGTTTTATCACCAGAACTCAATTGTTTCATATTGAAATGGTTCAAAATGTCGGTTCAATGGAGAATTGCAGCCCAAATGATATTAAATTGCACTTAAAAATTAAATATTTGGTTCAAAATAACACAGAAAAAAATTTTTATAAGCAAATATTACTCCCAAAGCGTGTGTTTTGTCACCACAATTCCATTTTTTGATATTGACATTGATCAAAATATGGGTAAAATGCACAATTCAGCCCCACGCAATAAAAAAATGCACGTCAAAATTTAAAATTTGGTTAAAAATAACTGAAAATAGACAAAATTACACAAAACTTGTCTGTTTCTGCGTTATTTCGAACCAAATACTAATTTTTGAATGGTCCATTTTACCCACATTTTGGACAATTGAAATATAAAAAAATTAAATTGTGGTGATAAAACACACGCTTTGGTAGTAATTTTTGCTAATTTTTTTTTTTGTGTGTTTTTGTTTATTATTTGTCTATTTGAACGTCATTTTTAACAATTAATACCAAAATTCTACCAAAGTGTGTTTTATCACCACAACTCAATTGTTTCATATTGAAATGGTTCAAAATGTCGGTTTAATGGAGAATTTCAGCCCAAATGAGATTAAATTGAACTTCAAAATTAAATATTTGGTTCAAAATAACACAAAAAAAAATATTAATAAGCAAAAATTACTACCAAACCGTGTGTTTTGTCACCACATTTAAATTTTTTGATATATTAATTGTTCAATATGTGGGTCAAATGCACAATTTAACCCCACGCAATATAAAAATGCACGGAAAAATTTTAAATTTGGTTCGAAATAACGGTAAAAAGACAAGTTTAAACAAAACTTGTCTGTTTTACCGTTATTTCGAACGAAACATTTATACTTTACGTGAATTTTAATGTTGCGTGGGTTTATTTTGTCCATTTAACCAAAATTTTGAACAATTGGAATATACAAAAATAGATTTGTGGTAATAAAACACACGCTTTGGTTTTAATTATTGCTTATTTATATTTTTTTGTATTTTAATTCATTGTATGTTCATTTAAACGTCATTTTGAACAAGTAATACCAAAATTCTACCAAAGTGTGTTTTATCACCACAACTCAATGGTTTCATATTGAAATTGTTCAAAATATCGGTTAAATAGAGAATTTTACCCCAAATGACATTAAATTGCACTTTAAAATTGCATATTTGGTTCAAAATAACGGTTTAATCGACAAATTAAAATATTTTATGTTTGAGTGCAATTAAATGTCATTTGAGGTGAAATTCGGCCTTTACCCATTATTTTGTTAAGATTTTGGTTAATTTCGTTCAAAATGACGTTCAAATGTACAAATAATGAACAAAAACACAAAAAAATATATTGATTAGCAAAAATTACAACTAAAGCGTGTGTTTTGTCACCACAACTCAATTGTTTCATATTGAAATTGATCAAAATGTCGGTTTACTGGAGAATTTCAAACCAAATGACATTAAATTCGACTTAAAAATTAAATATTTGGTTCAAAATAAAACAAAAAAAATATATTTAAGCAAAAATTACTACCAGAGCGTGTGTTTTGTCACCTCAATTCAATCTTTTTAATATTTTAATTGTTCAAAATGTAAGTCAAATGCACAATTTAACCCTACGTAACATAAAATGCACTTAAAAATTTAAAATTTGGTTCAAAATAACAGTAAATGGACAAGTTTACACAAAACTTGTCTGTTTTACCGTTATTTTGAACAAAACTTTAAATTTTTACGTGCATATTTAGGTTGCGCGGGGTTAACGGTCCAATAAACCCACATTTTGGACAAATAAAATATAAAAAAATTGAGTTCTGGTGATAAAACACACGCTTTGGTAGTAACTTTTGCTAATTTTTATTTTTTTGTCTGTTTTTATTCATTATTTGTCCATTTGAACGTAGTTTTGAACAATAATTACCGAAATTCAACTTATGTTTGTTTGATTACCACAACTCAATTGTTTCATATTGAAATTGTTGAAAATGTCGGTAAAACGGAGAATTTAAGCCCAAATGACATTAAATTGCACTTAAAAATTTAAGATATGATATAAAATAACTCAACAAAAAAATATTTTAAAGCAAAAGTTACTACCAAAGCGTGTGTTTTGTCACCACAATTCAATTTTTTAGTATTAAAATGGTTTAAATTTTGTAAAATGCACAATTCAGCCCCACGCAATATAAAAATGCACGTAACAATTTTAAATTTTGTCTGAAATAACGGTGATTAGACAAGTTTACACAAAACTTGTCTATTCTACCGTTATTTCGAACCAAATATTAAATTTAACCGTTTAATTTATGTTGCAAAGAGTTAAATGGTCAATTTTACACCAATCTTGAACAATTGGAATTTTCAAAAATAGATTTGTGGTGATAAAACACACGCCTTGGTAGTAATTTTTGCTAATTTATATTTTGTTACAGTTTGCATTCATTATTTGTCCATTTGAACGTCATTTGGAACAATAAATACCAAAATTCTACCAAAGTGTGTTTTATCACCACAAATCAATAGTTTCATATTGAAATTGTTCGAAATGTCGGTTAAATGGAGAATTTTATCCAAAATGACCTTTATTTGCGCTTAAAATTAAAATATTTAGTTCAAAATAAAACAAAAAAATTATTGATATGCAAAAAGTACTACCAAAGCGTGTGTTTTGTCACCACTATCCAATTTTTTTATATTTCAATTGTTTAAAATTTGGGTAAAATGCACAATTTATCCCCACGCAATATGAAAAAGCACGTTTAAATTAAAAATTTGGTTCGAAAAAACGGTAAATTAGCAAGTTTACACAAATCTTGTCTTTTTTACCGTTATTTCGAACAAAATTACAAATTTAAACGTGCATTTTTATGTTGCGTGGGGTTAAATGGTCCATTTAACCCACATTTTGAACATTTGAAATATAAAAAATAGATTTGTGGTGATTAAATACACGCTTTGGTAGTTATTATTGATAATATATATTTTTTTTCTGTTTCTATTCCTTATTTGTCCATTTGAACGTCATTTTGAACAATCAATACTAAAATTCCACCAAAGTGTGTTCTATCACCACAACTCAATTGTTTCATATTAAATTTGTTCAAAATGTTGGTTAAATGGAAAGTTTCAGCCCAAATGACATTCAATTGCACTTAAAAATTTAATTTTTGGTTCAAAATAACACAAAAAAAAGTAATAATAAGCAAAAATTACAACCAAATCATGTGTTTTGTCACCACAATTCAATTTTTTCATATTTAAATTGTTCAAAATATGGTTAAAACGCACAATTCAACCCCACGCAATATAAAAATGCACGTAAATATTTCAAATTTGGTTCGAAATAACGGTAAATAGACAAGTTTACACAAAACTTGTCTATTTTATTGTTATTTCGAACAAAAAATGAAATTTTATATGCATTTTTTTGTTGCGTGGGGTTAATTGGTCCATTTTACCCACATTTTGGACAGTTAAAATAAAAACAAATTGAGTTGTGGTGATAAAACCCAGGCTTTGGTAGTAATTTTTGCTAATTAATATTTTTTTTTGTGTTTTTATTCCTTAATGTCCATTTGTACGTAACTTTGAACAATTAATACCAAAATTTTAGCAAAGAGTCTTTAATCACCACAACTCAATTGATTTATATTGAAATTGTTCAAATTGTCGGTTTAATGGAAAATTTAAGCCCAAATGACATTATTTTGCACTTAAAAATTAAATATTTGATTCAAAATTACTCAAAAAAAAATATTAATAATGTTTTGTCGCCACAATTCAATTTCTTTATATTTAGGTTGTTCAAAATGTGGATAAAATGCACAATTTAACCTCACATATTGCGTGAGGTAAAATGCACGTAAAAATTTTAATTTTGTTCGAAATAACGGTAAATAGACAAGTTCAAACAAAACTGGTCTATTTAACCGTTATTTCGAACCAAATATTAAATTTTTACGTGCAATTTATGTCGCGTGGAGTTATATGATCCATTTAACCAAAATTTGGAACAATTGGAACATACAAAAATAGATTTGTGGTGATAAAACACACTTTGGAAGTAATTTTTGCTTAATTATATTTTGTTTGTATTTTTATTCAATGTTTGTCCATTTGAACGTCATTTTGAACAATGAATACCAAAAATCTTCCACTGATAATATTATCACCACAACTCAATTGTTATATATTCAAATTGTCCAAAATGTCGGTTTAATGGAGAATTTCAGCCCAAATGACATTAAATCGCACTTAAAAATTAAATATTTGGTTCAAAATAACACAAAAAAATATAAATAAGCAAAAATTACCACCAAAGCGTGTGTTTTGTCACCACAATTCAATCATTTTAAAATTGAAATTGTTCAAAATGTGGGTTAAATGCACGATTTAACCCTATGCAACATAAAATGCACGTAAAAGTTTGAAATTTGGTTCGAAATAACGGCAAATGGACAAGTTTACACAAAACTTGTCTGTACCGTTATTTCGAACATGATTTTAAATTTTTACTTGCATATTTATGTTTCGCGGGGTAAATGGTCCATTTCACCCACATTTTGGATAAATGAAATATAAAAAAATTGAGTTGTGGTGATAAAACACACGCTTTGGTAGTAACTTTTGCTAATATTGTCGATTGTTGGTTATAAAATGACTCCTTTTTTTTTATCATAATTTATTTTTTATATAAACGCACACTATAGCCTTATTTTTTTTATAAATTTTTTATTTATTTAATTTATTTTTAATGTTTGATATTTCGCCTCAATGGCATTTTCAAATACATGAACTGAACCTTATTACTAATTGGAAGAAGAAAAAAAGAATATGTTTTAGATATTTAATTAATTAACGCGGGACTAAATTTTAAGAAAATTTTGACAAATATTTTAAGAACATATTTTACAAAAAGAACATATATACAATTATTATAGCACTAACTTTTTATTTAAAATAATTAAACATAATTTTTAGTTCAAATTATCATATTAATGAACATTTGTCTTAAAAATATATATTTAACTAGTTAAAATCCATTTACTTTGGCAGTGTCTTCGTTAGCGTTCTCAAAATAATACTTTATTTTATCTACGGTAACTTAATCGGGTTGTAAATACAGTATATGGTTTATGCCTATGTATTTCATGCAATAATCCGCCAAAAAACTTTAAGTATATAAGTAACAAAAATTATAATCATTTGATTTGAATACAAATAAATTTGAGAATTAACCTTAATAATTAGATATATTCAATTTTGGAGAAAAAAAGAAAGAACATCTACCAGACAGAAGATTTAATCAAGTGATCTTTATATGAAAGATGTCATCACAAGAAATTTTTCATGTATTTAACATACAATTAAAACTAAACTTATAAGTATATACGGTTGCTTGATAAGTCACTGTCACAAAAAATTTTTTTTTAAATTTTTATTGTTATTGCTTTTGGATATTCACGATTACCAGTTTAAATTATGACTTTCTGTTTTTAGCTATTTGGAATGTGTTAAGTCAGTGTTTGTTAATGCACTGTTAATGTACTGTGTGTCAGTTTTAAAATTGATAGTTTTGTGGTCATTTAAAAATATATTAGCTGATTCTAGAAATTCTCTTCTGCTTGTGTGTTGGTCTGAATCCATTATACTTGTGTTTTTAAATTTGAATCTGTGGTTTGTGTTTATTGAGTGTTGGGCTAGTGCTGTTTTGTTTGTTTTATTTCTTATGTCACCTTCATGTTGATGTAAGCGTTTTTAAGCATTTGTGATGTTTGTCCAATATATATTTTATCGCAAGAACCGCACGGGATTGAATAAACCATATCTGTGTGTTTGTCAATATCAATAGGGTCTTTTAATTTTGAAAAAAATTGAGTTATTCTTAGTGGTGATCTTGGTTGCTATTTTTTAATCTTGTTCATTATCTTTAAAGGTTTTGTGAACATATTCGGATATTTGAGGAATGTATGACATAGTGCTACAGATAATTTGTTGATTTTTGTTCTGATTTTCAATATTTTGTTTTTTATTATTATTGTATGTATATAAAGTTTTGTGTATTAGGTTTTTGACAAGTTTAGTTGGATAATTTTTATTTGTGAGGTTATCATATTTATTGGATATTTTCTGTTTTCTATATTCTGGATCGGTGATATATAGTACTCTTTTTATAAAAGTTTCTGCGATGTTCTTTTTCATGTGGAAAGGGTGTGTAGAGTTGAAATTTAGAATTCTTCCTGAAAATGTTGGCTTTTTATACCAAATAGTATGTATGTTTGAGTTTTGTCTAATTAAAAGGATGTCTAGAAAGGAGATTTTGTTGTGGTTTTCGGTTTCTACTGTAAACTTTGTGTTGGTATTGAAAAGCTCAAACACTGTTTTTGATGACGGAACTAGGTCTGGTGGGATAGCTAAAATTATGTCATCTACATATTTTTTTATAAAGGTTGGCTTTATGGTTAGTATTTGTAAGCTTTCGAAGAACAGTTTTTCCATCACTATGTCGGCGAGGACTGGAAATAGAGGGTTTCCCATTGCCAAACCTTTTATTTGTTTGAAGACTGTTTGGTTGTATGTAAGATAATTGTTGTCCTTGACGCAAAAACTCAGAATTTCCCCGAATCGATCTTTCGTTAGTTGTGTTTCGTGTTTTATTTTCTCAAATCTTTCACTTATTTCGTCAAGTGCTAGATCAAGAGGTATGTGGGTAAACAACGAAATTACATCAAAAGATACTAAGATGTCATTTGTGTTGAGTTTGACTGTCTCTACGAAATTTTTAAATTCACTCGAGTTTTTTACGTTATATTTACTGTTGATTGTTAACTTTTTTAAAAGGTTATTAAAAACTTTTGAAATTTTGTAAATTGGAGAATTAATCATTGAACCTATTGGTCTAAGGGGGATGTTCGGTTTGTGTAATTAAGGCAATCCGTAAATTCTCGGGGTTATGAAGCTTTTTATTTTAAGTCTATTTTTTGTCTGGTGATCTATTATTTTTAAGTTAAAAAGGTTTTTAATTATTCTGTTAGTTTTTGTTGTTAATTTTGATGTGGGATTTGTATTCAGTTTTATATAGGTCGATTCGTCTTCGAGAAGATTATTCATTTTTTTATCATAGTCGGCTTTTTCCATGATAACCGTTTTTGTTGCTTTTGTCACTGTTGAGTATTAGTAATGAGCTTTTTGTTTTGAAAAATCGTTTCGTTTGTATGAATGATTCAATAATGAATCATTGAGATTTATCGAATCTATGTTTTCTGATGTGATCATTTATGCTATTGGTAATTTTAAATCTTTGTTTGAACTTAATTGGTGATAAAACACACGCTTTGGTTGTAATTTTTGCTAATTTATATTTTCGTTTATGTTTTTATTCATCAATGTCCATTTAAACGTCATTTTGAACAATTAATACCAAAATTTTAGCAAAGTGTCTTTTATCACCACAACTCAATTGTTTCATGTTTAAATTGTTCAAAATGTCAGTTAAATGGAGAATTTCAACCCAAATAACATTATTTTGCACTTAAAAATTTAATATTTGATTCAAAGTTACACAAAAAAAAATATTAAAAATAAACATTCTCTACCAAAGCGTATGTTTTGTCACCACAATTAAATTTCTTTATATTTAAATTGTTCAAAATGTGGGTATAATGCACAATTTAATTTAACGCAATATAAAAATGCACGTTAAAATTTTCAATTTTGTGCAAAATTACGGTAAATAGACAAGTTTAAACAAAACTGGTCTATTTTTTCGTTATTTCGAACCAAATATTAAATTTTTACGTGCAATTTATGTTGCGTGGAGTTATATGGTCCATTTAACCCACATTTGGAACAATTGGAATATACAAAGATAGAATTGTGGTGATAAAACACACACTTTGAAAGTAAGTTTTGCTTCTTTATATTTTGTTTGTATTTTTATTCATTGTTTGTCCATTTGAACATCATTTTGAACAATGAATACCAAAAATCTACCACAGATAATATTATCACCACAACTCAATTGTTTCATATTGAAATGGTTCAAAATGTCGGTTTAATGTAGAATTTCAGCCCAAATGACATTAAATCGCACTTAAAAATTAAATTTTTGGGTCAAAATAACACAAAAAAAATATATATAAGCAAAAATTAGTAACAAAGCACCACAATTCAATCTTTTGAATATTTAAATTGTTTTAAATGTAAGTAAAAGGCATGATTTAACCCTACGCAACATAAAATGCACGTAAAAATTTAAAATTTGGTTCGAAATAACGGTAAATGGACAAGTTCACACCAAACTGGTCTGTTTTACCGTTATTTTGAACAAGATGTTAAATTTTTACGTGCATATTTATGTTGCGCGGCGTAAATGATCCATTTTACTCACATTTTGGACAAATGAAATATAAAAAAATTGAGTTCTGGTGATAAAACACACCCTTGAGTAGAAAATTTTGCTAATTTAATCGATTGTTGGTTATAAAATGGCTACTTTTTTTCTTCTATTATTACTTATTTTGTATATATACTTTTTTATTAATTTAATTTATTTTTAATGTATGATATTTCGCCTCAATGGCATTTTCAAATACATGAACTGAACCTTATTACTAATTGACAGAAGAAAAAAAAAATGTGTTTTAGATATTTCATTAATTAACGCGGGACTAAATTTTAAGAAAATTTTGACAAATATTTTAAGAACATATTTTACAAAAAGAACATATATACAATTATTATAGCACTTACTTTTAATTTAAAATAATTAAACACATAATTTTTATATCAGGTTGTAAATCCAGTATATGGTTTACGCCTATGTTTTACATGCAATAATCCGCCAAAAAAAACTTAAGGTATATAAGTAACAAAAATTATAATCATTTGATTTGAATACAAATAAATTTGGGAATTAACCTTAATAATTAGATATATTCAATTTTCGAGAAAAAACGAAAGAACCTATGGTGACATCTACCAGACACTAGATATAATCAAGTGATCTTTTTATATGTCATCACAAGTTAATTTTCATGTATTAAACAAACAATTAAAACTTAACTTATAAATATATACGGTTGCTTGATAACACTGTCAAAAAATTTTTTTTTTTAATTTTTATTGTTATTGCTTTTGGATATTAACGATTACCAGTTCAAATTATGACTTTCTGTTTTAAGCTATTTTGAATGTGTTTAATAAGTGTTTGTAATAACTGTGAATGTACTGTGTGTCAGTTTTAAAATTGATAGTTTTGTGGTCATTAAAAAATATAATAGCTGATTCAAGAAATTCTCTTCTGCTTGTGTGTTGGTCTGAATCCATTATACTTGTGTTTTAAAATTGGAATCTGTGGTTTGTGTTTATTGAGTGTTTGGCTAAAGCTATTTTGTTTGTTTTATTTCTTATGTCACCTTCATGTTGTTGTAAGCGTTTCTTTAGCATTTGTGATGTTTGTCCAATATATATTTTATCGCAAGAGCCGCACGGGATTGAATACACTACATCTGTGTGTTTGTCAATATCAATAGGGTCTTTTAATTTTGAAAAAAGTTTAGTTATTCTTATTGGTGATCTTGGTTGCTATTTTTTTATCTTGTTCATTATCTTTAAAGGTTTTGTGAACATATTCGGATAGTTGAGGAATGTATGACATAGTGCTACAGATAATTTGTTGATTTTTGTTCTGACTATAGATATTTCGTTTTTTTTTATTATTGTATGTATATAAAGTTTTGTGTATTAGGTTTTTGACGAGTTTAGTTGGATAATTGTTATTTGTGAGGTTATCATATTTATTGGATATATTCTGTTTTCTATATTCTGGATCGGTGATATGTAGTACTCTTTTTATAAAAGTTTCTGCGATGTTCTTTTTCATGTGGAAAGGGTGTGTAGAGTTGAAATTTAGAATTCTTTCTGAAAATGTTGGCATTTTATACCAAAAAGTATGTATGTTTGAGTTTTGTCTAATTAAAAGGATGTCTAGAAAGGAGATTTTGTTGTGGTTTTCGGTTTCTACTGTAAACTTTATGTTGGTATTGAAAAGGTCAAACACTGTTTTTGTTGACGCAACTAGGTCTGGTAAGATAGCTATTATTATGTCATCTACATATTTTTTTTTATAAAGGTTGGCCTTATTGGTAATATTTGTAAAATTCAAAGAACAGTTTTTCCATCACTATGTCGGCGAGGACTGGAGAAAGAGAAATTCCCATAGCCAAACCTTTTATTTGTTTGAAGATTGTTTGATTGTTTATAAAATAATTGTTTTCCTTGACGCAAAATCTCAGAATTTCCATAACAAGGTCTTTCGTTAGTTGTGTTTCGTGTTTTATTTCGTCAAATATTTCAAATGACCATTAATTGTACTTAAAAATGAAATATTTGGTTTAAAATATCACAAAAAAATATTAATAAGCAAAAATTAATATCAAAGCGTGTGTTTTGTCACCACAACTCAATTTTTTTATTTGAAAATTGTTCAAATCGTGGGTAAAATGCATGATTCAACCCAATGCAATACAAAATGCACGTAAAAATTTTAAATTGTGTTCGAAATAAAATTTAAAATTTTGTTCGTTACCAAAACTTGTCTGTTTTACCGTTATTTCGAACAAAAAATTAAATTTTGACGTGCACTTTTATGTTGTGCGGTGGTTAATGGTCCATTTAACCCACTTATATTTTTTTGTATTTCAATTCATTGTTTGTCCATTTAAACGTCATTTTGAACAATTAATACCAAAATTCTACCAAAGTGTGTTTTATCACCACAACTCACTTGTTGCATATTGAAATTGTTCAAAATGTCGGTTTAATGGAGAATTTCACCCCAAATGACATTTAATTGCACTATAAATATAAATACTTGGATCAAAATAACGGTAAAAACGTCAAATTAAAATATTTAATGTTGGAGTGCAATTTAATGTCATTTGGGGTGAAATTCTGCATTTCTCCATTATTTTGTTAAGATTTTCGTACATATCGTTCAAATGGACAAATAATGAACAGAAACACAAAAAAAAATATTAATTAGCAAAAATAACTACTAAAGCGTGTGTTTTGTCACCACAACTCAATGTTTTGATATTTAAATTGTTCAAAATGTGGGTAAAATGCGAAATTTAACCTCACGCAATATAAAAATGCACGTACAAATTTTAAATTTTGTTCGAAATAATGGTAAATAGACAAGTTTAAACAAAATTTGTCTATTTTACCGTAATTTCGAACCAAATATTAATTTTAACGTGCAATTTATGTTGCGTGGAGTTATATGGTCCATTTGACTAACATTTTTGGCAATTATAATATACAAAAATAGATTTGTGGTGATAAAACACACGCTTTGGAAGTAATTTTTGCTTATTTATATTTTGTTTATATTTTTATTCACTGCTTGTCCATTTAAAACTCATTTTGAACAATGAATACCAAAAATCTACCACAGATAATATTATCACCACAACTCAATTGTTTCATATTGAAATGGTTCAAAATGTCGGTTAAATGGAGAATTTCAGCCCAATGACATTAAATTGCACTTAAAAATTAAATATTTGGTTCAAAACAACACAAAAAAAATATATATAATCAAAAATTACTACCAAAGCGTAATGCACAATTTAACCCTACGCAACATTAAATGCACGTGAAAATTTAAAATTTGGTTCGAAATAACGGTAAATAACCAAGTTTACACAAAACTTGTCTGTTTTACCGTTATTTCGAACAAGATTTTAAATTTTTACGTGCATATTTATGTTTCGCGGGGTAAATGGTCCATTTCACCCACATTTTGGACAAATGAAATATAAAAAAATTGAGTTCTGGTGATAAAACACACGCTTTGGTAGAAACTTTTCCTAGTTTTATTGATTGTTGGTTATCAAATGACTACTTTTTTCTTCTATTATTACTTTTTTTTTTATAAAAACGCACACTATAGCCTTATTTTTTATATATATTTTTTTATTAATTTAATTTATTTTTAATGTATGATATTTCGCCTCAATGGCTTTTTCAAATACATGAACTGAACCTTATTACTAATTGACAGAAGAAAAAAATAATATGGTTTAGACATTTCATTAATTAACGCGGGACTAAATTTTAAGAAAATTTTGACAAATATTTTAAGAACATATTTTACAAAAAGAACATAGCTATATACAATTATTATAGCACTTACTTTAAATTTAAAATAATTAAACACATAATTTTTAGTTCAAATTATCATATTAATGAACATTTGTCTTAAAAATAAATATTTAACTAGTTAAAATTCATTTACCTTGGCAGTGTCTTCGTTAACGTTCACAAAATAATACTTTATTTTATCTACGGTAACTATATCGGATTGTTAATCCAGTATATGGTTTATGCCTATGTATTTCATGCAATAATCCGCCAAAAAAAACTTAAGGTTTATAAGTAACAAAAATTATAATCATTTGATTTGAATACAAATAAATTTGGGAATTAACCTTAATAATTGGATATATTCAATTTTCGAGAAAAAAAGAAAGAACCTATGGTGACATCTACCAGACACTAGATATAATCAAGTGATCTTTATATGATAGATGTCATCACAAGTAATTTTTCATGTATTAAACATACAATTAAAACTAAACTTATAAGTATATACGGTTGCTTGATAAGTCACTGTCAAAAAAAATTTTTTCATTTTTATTGTTATATATGATATTCACGATTACCAGTTCAAATTATGACTTTCTGTTTCTAGTTATTTTGAATGTGTTTAGTAAATGTTTGTAATTACTGTTAATGTACTGTGTGTCAGTTTTAAAATTGATAGTTTTGTGGTCATTTAAAAATATATTAGCTGATTCTAGAAATTATCTTCTGCTTGTGTGTTGGTCTGAATCCAGTCTACTTGGGTTTGTTAATTTGAATCTGTGGTTTGTGTTTATTGAGTGTTGGGCGAGTGCTGTTTTGTTTGTTTTATTTTTAATGTCACCTTCATGTCGTTGTTAGTGGTTTTTAGCATTTGTGATGTTTGTCCAATATATATTTTATCGCAAGAGCCGCACGGGATTGAATAAACCACATCTGTGTGTTTGTCAATATCAATAGGGTCTTTTAATTTTGAAAAAAGTTTAGTTATTCTTATGGGTGATCTTGGTTGCTATTTTTTTATCTTGTTCATTATCTTTAAGGGTTTTGTGAACATATTCGGATAGTTGAGGAATGTATGACATAGTGCTACAGATAATTTGTTGATTTTTGTTCTGACAGTCAATATTTCGTTTTTTATTATTATTGTATGTATATAAAGTTTTGTGTATTAGGTTTTTGACGAGTTTAGTTGGATAATTGTAATTTTTGAGGTAAATTTATTCCTTGTATATATTCTGTTTTCTTTATTCTGGATCGGTGATATATAGTACTCTATTTATAAAAGTTTCTGCGATGTTCTTTTTCATGTGGAAAGGGTGTGTAGAGCTGAAATTAAGAATTCTTCCTGAAGACGTTGGCTTTTTATACCAAATAGTATGTATGTTTGAGTTTTGTCTAATTTAAAGGATGTCTAGAAAGGAGATTTTGTTGTGGTTTTCGATTTCAACTGTAAACTTAATGTAGGTATTGAAAAGCTCAAACACTGTTTTTGTTGACGCAACTAGGTCTGGTGGGATAGCTTTAATTATGTCATCTACATATTTATTTATAAAGGTTGGCCTTATGGTTTATATTTGTCAGCTTTCAAAGAACAGTTTTTCCATCACTATGTCGGCGAGGACTGGAGATAGAGGGTTTTTCATTGCCAAACCTTTTAGTTGTTTGAAGATTGTTTGGTTGTATGTAAAATAATTGTTGTCCTTGACGCAAAAACTCAGAATTTCCATGAATTGATCTTTCGTTAGTTGTGTTTCGTGTTTTATTTTCTCAAATCTTTCACTTATTTCGTCAAGTGCTAGATCAAGTGGTATGTTGGTAAACAACGAAATAACATCGAAAGATACTTAGATGTCATTAGCGTTGCGTCTGACTGTTTTAACGAAATGTTTAAATTCACTGGAGTTTTTTACGTTATATTTACTGTTGATTGTTAACATTTTTAAAAGGTTATAAATATATTTTGAAATTTTGTAAATTGGAGAATTAATCGTTGAAACTATTCTTTTTGTCATTTGGGGTGAAATTCTCAATTAACCCTTTATTTTGTTAAGATTTTGGTACAATTCGTTCAAAATGACGTTCAAATGGACAAATAATTAACAAAAACACAAAAAAATGTTAATTAGCAAAAATTACTACTAAAGCGTGTGTTTTGTCACCACAACTCAACTTTTTGATATTTAAATTGTTCGAAATGTGGGTAAAATGCACAATTTAACCTCACGCAATATAAAAATGCACGAAACAATTAAAAATTTGGTTCGAAATAACTGTAAATAGACAAGTTTACACGAAACTTGTCAGTTTTACCGTTATTTCGAACACAATATTAAATTTTTTTGGACAGTTGAAATATCAAAAAATTGAGTTGTGGTGATAAAACACACGTTATGGTAGTAATTTTTGACTCTTTCATATTGAAATTGTTCAAAATGTCGGTTAAATGGAGAACCAAATGACATTATGACAGACCAAATGACATTATTTGGCTCTTAAAAATGAAAAAATTGGTTCAAAATAACACAAAAAAAAATATAAATATGCAAAAATTACTACCGTAGCGTGTGTTTTGCTACCCCCATTATATTTTTTTATATTTAAATTGTTCAAAATGTGGGTAAAATGCACAATTTTACCCCACGCATCATAATAATGCACGTTAAAATTAGAAATTTGGTTCAAAATAATGGTAACTAGACAAGTTTACACCAAATTTGTATATTTTTTGCAAATATTTTGAACAAAACATTAAATTTAACGTGCATTTTTATAATGCGAGGGGTTAAATGGTCCATTTGACCCAAATTTTGAACAATTGGAATATACATTATTAGATTTGTGGTGATAAACAAACGCTTTGGTAGAAATGTTTGCTAATTTATATTATTAATGTATTTTTATTCATTATTTGTCCATTTGAACGTTTTTCTTAACAATAATTACCAAAATTCTACCAAAGGTTGATACAATTTAATCACCTTATTTCAATTGTTTCATATTGAAATTGTTCAAAATGTCGGTTAAATGGTGAATTTCACCCCAAATGACATGAAAAATGCACTTGAAAATTAAATATTTGGTTCAAAGTAACACAAAAAAAATTTTGTTCGAAATAACGATTAATAGACAAGTTCTAACAAAACTTGTTTGCTTCACCGTTATTTTGAACAAAATATTAAAATTTTGCTTAAATATCATTTGGGGTGTAGTTCACCATTTAACCGTTATTTTGAACAATTTCAATATGAAACAATTGAGTTGTGGTAATAAAATAAACTTTGGTAGAATATTTGTATTTATTGTTCAAAATGACGTTCAAATAGACAAATAATGAATTAAAATACAAAAATAATATAAATAAGCGAGTGTTATATCACAGCAAATCTATTTTTGTATATTCCAATAGTTCAAAATTTGGGTTAAATGGACCATATAACACCACGCAACATAAAAATGCACGTAACAATTTAAAATTTGGTTCAAATTAACGGTAATTAGACAAGTTTACACAAAACCTGTGTGTTTCACCTTTATTTCGAAAAAAATATTAATTTTTACGTATATTTTTATGTTGCGCGGTGTTAAATGGTCCATTTTACACACATTTTGGACAATTGAAATATAAAAAAAATTGAGTTGTGGTGATAAAACACACGCTTTGGTAGTAATTTTTGCTAATTAATATTTTTTTTTATGTTTTTTTTTCATTATTTGTCAATTTTTGAACAATCGTCATTTTGAACAATTAATATCAAAATTCTACCCATGTGTGTTTTATCATTACAACTCAATTGTTTCATATTGAACTTGTTCAAAATGTCAGTTTAATGGAGAATTTCACCCCAAATGATATTAAATTGCACTTAAAAATTAAATATTTGGTTCAAAATAACTCAAAAAAAATATTTTTAAGCAAAAATTACTACCAAAGCGTGCGTTTTGTCCCAACAATTCCATTTCTTTATATTTAAATTTTGTATTAAATTGTCTATTTATCGTTAAATGGAATATACAAATATAGAGTTGTGATGATAAAACACGCTTTGGTAGTAATTTTTGCTAATTTATATATGTTTTATATTTTTGATGTATATTGAATATGGAATGAATATTATTTGTCCATTAAACGTCATTTTGAACAATTAATACCAAAATATCACCAAAATTAATTTTTTCACCACAACTCAATTCTTTCATATTTAAATAGTTCAAAATGTTTGTAAAATGGAGAATTTTACCCTAAATTTTTTTTTTTTTTTTTTTTTTTTTTTAATTATTTATTTATTACAACTGATTTACAAATCATCTAGTAATTTATCTTGCATTATTATTTAAATTCGCGATTGAAGGGTTATAGCCTTTAGGCTACTACCTTTTACATAATTTTATTATATTTTTTAGCCGATCCAGGTTGGATCTAGTAGATCAAGTGGTTTCTTCCTTCGCAGCCTTCTTACTGGATTTGTGTCATCCAACATTCGGCGAATTTCAGCGTTTTTATGTTGACTAATCCGTTGCATGTGTTGTCTTGCGTATTTATTTATTTCTACGCTAACGAAATCCATCTTCAAATCTCTATGGATGTTGTCATTTCTCACGTACCACGGTGCATTTACTATTCCACGTAGGACTTTGCTTTGGAATGACTGGATGATATTGACGTTTGTTTGCTTTGTACAGCCCCAGAGCTGAATACCGTAAGTCCATACAGGCTTAAGAATTTGCCGGTATAGTAGCAATTTATTATGTAAAGTAAGCTCAGAACTTCTCCCTAAGAGCCAATTCATTTTTCTGTATCTAATGTTTAATTCTTCTTTTTTCTTTTTCACATGCTCTTTCCATTTTAGTTTCGCGTCAAGAGTCATGCCTAAGTATTTTGCTGTGTTTGCATATGAAATTTGCTGGGAGTTTAGTTCTACTGGTATCCAATCAACCTTTTTATTGGTGAAATTTACATGAACAGATTTTGCTTCATTCAGTTTTATTCGCCACTTTTTCGTCCAAGTGTTAATCATATTAGTCGCTCTTTGCAATTTGCTTGTGGATTCTTCTATGTTATCAGCAACTGCTAATATGGCTGTGTCATCTGCAAACGTTGCTATAGTTGTCTCTTCTATCGTTGGCAGATCAGAGGTATATAGTACATATAAAGTTGGTCCCAGAACGCTACCTTGTGGTACTCCTGCTGATATTTTCTTCATTTCCGAGTATTCACCATCTAGTTTAACACGAAAGTGCCGGTTAGCTATGTACGATTTAAGTATTTCATAGAATTGCTTTGGTAAATCTCGTTTTAATTTGTATTCCAAGCCTTTATGCCAAACTTTATCGAAAGCTTGTGCTACATCCAAAAAAATACTAGAACAAACTTTCTTGTTTTCAAGTACATCTTCAATTATGTTTGTAATCCGATGCACTTGCTCGATTGTTGAATGATTTTCTCTAAAGCCAAATTGATGAGGTGGAATAAGATTTCTTTCTTCAATTATTGGTTTGAGTCGCTTAAGCAGTAATTTCTCGAATATTTTTGAAATTATTGGGAGTAAGGAAATTGGTCTATACGAATTTTTGTCATTTAATGGTTTGTTCGGTTTGGGAATCATGACTTCAGCGACTTTCCATTGATTTGGAACGTGTTTAAGTCTGAATACTGCATTAATTATTTGGAGTAGCTTTCGTATTCCTTTTTCAGGTAGGGCTTTTATTATTTGTCCTGTAATTAAGTCATATCCTGGAGATTTTTTTGCAATTAGGTTAGTTTTGATTTCATCTTTTAATTCTTGCACTGTGACAGCAGCTTTATTATAGTTGTCCACTTTATGTACTGGTGGTATGTTTTCATCTACTGTTTGTCTAGGAAGAGCCTGGAACGTGTTTTCAAGATGAGTTGCAAACAATTTTACTTTCTGCTTTGCGCTTATAGCCCAAGTTCCATCATCGTTTCTAACTGGAGGCATTTGAAGTTTAGGTCGTTTTAAAATTTTTGTTGCTTTCCAAAGAGAGTACTCAGTATCTTTTTCCCCAGACAGGCTACTTAGGTATTTATTAATGGATTCATTTTTGATTTCTTTGATTAGCAGCTTTAGTTTGTTGGACAAAAAGTTTAGAGTAGTTTTATATTCAGGCGCTCGATTCCTTTGCCAAGCTTTTCTTGCTTTTCGTTTTGCTGCTACCAATTCCCTAACTTCCAAGGGATAAATAACATTCTTGCGTGTTTTTGTTGTATTTGATGGTGTACTACTCCACGCAGCTTGTTGTATGACGCTGTTAAATTGTTCTATTTCTTCTTCTAGCTGTATCGGATTTGTAATTGGCACTTGGGGATTAATATTTTCCTCAATTATTTTCTGAAAGTTTTCCCAGCAGGTTTTGTTGTTTGTTAGCCATGGTGGACTTGTTTTCTTAACAATCGTTGCACTGATCGTCATAATAACAGGTGTGTGATCTGACATAATCCCGTCGCTGCTTTCTAGGTATATGTAATTATCGTCTATACCTTTGGTGACAAAGAAGTCTATAAGATCGGGTAATTTGTTTCTATCCGTAGGCCAATATGTTGGTTGATCTCCGGAGTGAAAATCGCAGCTGCATTGTTGTCCTGCTGCAAGCAACTCTCTTCCTTTTTTAGAGGTTACTCTTGATCCCCAGAATGTGTTCTTTGCGTTAAAATCACCTCCTATTATGAAACAAGATCCAAGTGATTTAAATAATGTGCAATAGTCTTCCTTTAGTAGATTAAATCTTGGAGGGCTATATATTGATGAAACGCTATATTCTTTGTTGTTATTTATATATACTTTTATTGTGACTACTTGCATACATTCTTCTTCAATTTTAAGATCTATATAATGTTTGATGTTTTCTTTAATTACCACTGACGATCCTCCTCTTGCTCTTCCTGCTGGTTGAATGGCATGGTAACAACTGTATCCATATAATTTGACATATGAAGTTGTAGTAAAATGGGTTTCAGATATTAGGCATATATCTATTTTCTCGGAATTTAGAAAAATTTCTAGTTCTGGAAGATGTTGCATTAGCCCGTTTGCATTCCAGATTACTATTCTTAATGTTTTATTTATTGCTGTTTGAGACATTTTAATAGAGAATGGATGCCATTTCATTTAGAGAGGTTTGCTTGTCTAGCCTATTACTTAGGGCTTCAAGACATTTTTCTTGTTTAGCTAGTCTAATGTTAAGTGCTTCTATGCTTATTAGTATCTTTTGAAGCACGGTTGTATCCTCAGTGCTCCTTGAAATAATAGATTTCGGCATTACCACTTGCGAGTAAAGTTTCCGTTCTCCCGTTTCATTTGGTTCCGCTTTGGTGAAAGGTTGATTAGTTTTCTCCGGTATTACTGAATTTTGCTTTCGTGATTTATCCCTTAATCTCTGTAGCTCCTTAGCTATTTCACATCCCCTATAATTTGCCGGATGTGGCTGTAAGCAATTAATACATTTTGCAGGAACATCTTTACCAATCGGGCATACCTGAGCATGATGTTTACCAGCACACCTAACGCATCTAGCATCTCTTTGGCAATATTTTTGAGTATGGTTAAAACCTTGACATTTTTTGCACTGCGGTATGCGACCGCTATTTTTTTTCAATGGCTCTATTTTGACTCTCATGTTAAATATTGCCTTGATATTATAAACATCTTCTACTTTTTCTTTATTATTAAAAGTGAGCATAAATAGTGGAAGCCCCCTTTTCTTTATTTGAACTCCTTGTTCGGTTTCGATTTTTTCTTTCTTTATGATGTTTACGGCATTTTCTATTTGATGACCCTTTTGCTTGAGATCTTCAATAATTTCCTCTGTTGCGCAGGTTGGGTGAAGACCCCTAGCCATAACCTTTATTGGACGATTATTCTTGTCCTCATAGGTAAACCACTGATATCCATCGGAATTTAGCTTCGTAGCTAAAGCTCTATAGGTGTTAGAATCCATCACATTAATTTTCCAGACCCCATTGCTTAGAGATACAAGTTTATACTCAGCTGTCGTAACCGATTTCATAATCGATTGTATTTTTTTTTTTTTTTTTTTTTTTTTTTTTTTTTTTTTTTTTTTTTTTTTTAACGGTTTTTACAGGCCATTATTGGCCCGTACCGCGTCAACAATCTGACTCCATTGGTTTCGATCACGAGCCAGCTCTTCAAACCGTTGCAGGCAGTTTGAAGAAGCCAGATCGCTCTCTACGCCGTGGAGCCATCGTCGCCTACAGCGACCTCTTCGCCTACCGAAAGGCGGTTCACCCTTAAAGGTTCGCTGAATCATTCGGTTCGGATCAGCACGCAGAACGTGTCCGAGCCAGCGTACTCGCTGTCCTTTAATTTCATGCACGATATCAGGAATTTGCATTAAATTCCTGATCTCGTGATTGAAAAGAACTCGGTAAGTGCCATCGACGTCGCGTTTTGGACCATATATCACACGCATGATTCTTCTCTCGAATGTTAGAAGCCATCTTTCGTACTCATCCGTCAAGGTCCAACTCTCACATCCATACATGACAACGGGTCTGATCAACACTCTGTACAGTTTCAGCTTATCCGTATTTGCAAGATATTTTGATTTCAGCAGTGGACGTAGAGGATACAAAGCCCGATTGCCAGCGGCAAGGCGGACCTTGATATCCTCTCCCACACTATTATCGTGAGTGATGAGAGATCCAAGATACTTGAATCTCATCACTCCTTCAAACGTGTGGTTACCACTACTGAAATCAATTGCGTCTTGGTCTCTAAAACCCGAGATTAGATATTTGGTTTTTGACTCGTTGATTTTGAGACCAACAGAAGCTGAACACTGTTCCAGTGGATCAAGTATCTCTTTCACTCCGTTGCCATTTAATCCAATCACACAGATATCATCTGCATAAGCAAGAAGTTGATTGGATTGTCGGAATAAGATGTTGTCCTGAGGTGTTTCACTTTTACGAAGGATGTATTCCAACATGAGATTAAAAAGTATCGGGGACAGCGCATCTCCTTGTCGAACACCGGAATTGATTGCAAAAGTTCTCGATAGCCTGTTCTCAACTTTGACACAGCATTGTGACTGCGTTACTGTCATTTTACACAGATGTACATATTTTTTCGGTATTCCTAAATATTCAAGCGCATACCATAATCTCTCTCGATTGATCGAGTCATAGGCTTGCTTGAAATCCAGGAATACTTGGTGTACATCGCGAGATGTTTCGTAGTACTTGGAAAGAATCATCCGTAGCGAAAAAACTTGATCAGTGACTGACCGATTTGGACGGAATCCTCCTTGGTAGTCACCGACAATTTCCGACAATTTAGCCCTGTGGTTGGGGGCATTCGTGTTTCGTAAATATTACGAACGAAACATGAGACCCATAGAATACCACCACAGTATCCAGAGCTTGTCGTAGGAGGCGACTAAATCTGGTTGGATCGCTGGGCTGACGACCCGCATCCGTAAAAAAATATCACTGTTAAAAATGTCAACAATCGATTGTATAGTGGAATAATTAGATATTCCAACGATGCTAATTGGTGGAGGTACTTTCTCTTTTGGTTTAGATGGCTGTTCTTCTGAAATCAGTTGTTTTTTAAATATTATCTGACTTCTAGAAACATCTTTTGAAGTTGAAGGTAAATTTTCTGCCATTTCCGGAGAGCGTTGAGCTTTCCTTTTCTTGCTTGGTCTTCTAATTTGATGTAAGACCCAATTAGTTTCTCTTTCAAGTTCTTCTTCATCCGTATGGAATGAATCACTGATATCCTCGATTATAGGTTTGGGTGTCGTCTCAACTACTACTGGTGTTTTTACAGCTTTCTGAAGTTCTTCATTTTCTTTCTTTAAGATTGTAAATTCTTCTTTCAATTTAGCAGTGAATTCTTTTATTTCTCTCAGTTGTTCGCGAAGCTCGGCGTTTTCTTTTTCGTACTGAAATATATTTTCAGTTGAAGATTTTGGTGACCCTAAATGACATTAAATAGCACTTTAAAATTAAATATTTTGCACTTAAAAATTAAATATTGAATATAACGGTAAAAACGACAAGTTTTGTGTCAACTAGTCTAATTACCGCTGTTTTGATTCAAATATTTGATTTTTAGGTGTAATTTAATGTCATTTGGGGTTAAATACTCCATTTCCCCATTATTTTGTAAATATTTTGGTACATATCGTTCAATATGACTCTTAAATGGACAAATAATGAACCAAAACACAAAAAAGATATTAATTAGCAAAAATTACTACTCAAGCGTGTTTGTTGCGTAGTTGTGTCACCACAACTCAATTTTTTGAAATGAAAGTTGTCCGAAATGTGGTTTAAACGGACCATTTAACCCCGCGCAACATAAAAATGCTCGTAAAATTTAATATTTTGTTCGAAATAATTGTAAATAGACAAGTTTACACAAAACTTGTCTGTTTTTTCGTTATTTCGAACAATGTATTAAATTTTAACGTGCTCTTTTATGTTGCGCGGTTTAAATGAAACATTTTACCCATATTTTGGACTATTCAATAAAAAAAGATTGAAATTTGGTGATAGAACACACGCTTTGGTAGTAATGTTTGCTAATTTATATTTTTTTTGTGTTTTTATTCATTAGTTGTCCATTTGAACGTCATTTTGAACAATTATTACCAAAATTCTACCGAAGTGTGTTCTATCACCATAACCCAATTGTTTCATATTAAAATTGTTCAAAATGTCGGTTAAATGGAGAATTTCTTCCCCATTAAATGACATTTAATTCGATTAAATAATGAAATATTTGGTTCAAAATAACACAAAAAAATATAAATAAGCAAAAATTACTACCAACGCGTGTGTTTTGTCACCACAATTCAATTTTTATAATTTAAATTGTTCAAAATGAGGGTAATATGCACAATTTAACCCCACGCAACAATTAAATGCACGTAAAAATTTAAAAAAATTTCGAAATAACGGTAAATAGACAAGTTTTAACCAAATTTGTCTATTTTACCGTTATTTTGAACAAACCATTAAAATTTACGTTAATTTTTATGTTGCGTGTTGTTATATAGTTAATTTAACCCAATTTTTGAACAATTGGAATATACATAAATAGATTTGTGGTGATAAAACACATGCCTTGGTAGTAATTTTGCTTATTTATATTATTTTAGTATTATTTTTCATAATTTGTCCATTTGAACGTCATTTTGAACAAGTAATACCAAAATTCTACCAAAGGTAATTTTATCACCACAACTCAATTTTTTCATATTGAAATTGTTCAAAATGTCGGTTAAATGGTAAATTTCACCCCAAATGACATTAAATTGCACTTTAAAACTAAATTATATTTGGTTCCACATAACCGTTAAAACGACAAATTTTATGTCAACTTGTTTATTTACCGTTATTTCGAATTGAATATTTAATTTTTAGGTGCAAATTGCAGTGAAATTCTCCATTTACAAATTATTTTGTTAAGATTTTGGTACATATCGTTCAAAATGACGTTCAAATGGACCAATAATGAAAAAAAACACAAAAAAATATTAATTAGCACAAATTTCTACTAAAGCGTGGGTTTTGTCACCACAACTCAACTTTTTGATATTTAAATTATTCAAAATGTGGGTAGATGCACAATTAAACACCACGCAGCATTAAAATGCACGTAAAAATTTCAAATTTGGTTCTAAATAACGGTAAATAGACAAGTTTACACAAAATTTGACGGTTTTACCGTAATTTTGAGCCAAATATTACATTTTAACGTGCATTTTAATGTTGTTCGAGATTTAATGGTCCATTTTATCCACATTTTGGACAACGGAAACATAAAAAAATTGAGTTGTGGTTATAAAACACACGCTTTTGTAGTAATTTTTCCTTATTTATATTTATTTGTATTTTTATTCATTTTTTGTCCATTTGAACTTCATTTTGAACAATAAATACTAAAGATCTACCAAAGTGCGTTTAATTACCTTAACTCAATTGTTTCATATAAAAATTGTTCAAAATGTTATTCAAAATGTCGGTTAAATGGAGAATATCACCCAAATGACATTAAATTGCACTTAAAAATTAAATGTTTGGTTCAAAATAACGGTAAAAACGACAAGTTTTGTGTCAACTTGTCTGGTTACCGTTATTTCGATTAACATATTTAATTTTAAGGTGCAATTTTATGTCATTTGGGGTTAAATTCTACATTAACCCATTATTTTGTTAAAATTTTGGTTCATATCATTCAAAATGACGTTCAAATGGACCAAAAATGAACAAAAACACAAAAAAAATATTAACTTGCAAATTTTTCTACTAAAGTTTATGGTTTGTCACCACCACTCAATTTTTTGATATTTTAATTGTTCAAAATGTGGGTTAAATGCACAATTAATCCCCACGGAATATAAAAATGCACGTAGAACATTGAAACTTGTCTGTTTTTTCGTTATTTCGAACCAAATATTAAATTTCTACGTGCATTTTAATGCTGTTTTATGGGGTTTAATGGTTCATTTTACCACTTTTTGAACAATTGAAATATAAAAATTTGAGTTGTGGTGATAAAACACAAGCTTTTGTAGTAATTTTTGCTTATTTTTTTTTTTTTTGTGTTTGAATTCATTATTTGCCTATTTGAGCGTCATTAACCAAAACAATAATTACCAAAATTCTACCAAAGTGTGTTTTTTCACCACATCTCAATTGTTTCAAATTGAAATTGTTCAAAATGTCGGTCAAAGGGAGGTTTAAACAAAACTGGTCTATTTTTCCGTTATTTCGAACAAATAATTAAATTTTCGAACAAAATAAAAAATTGAGTTCTGGTGATAAAACACGAGCTTGATAGTAATTTTTGCTAATTTATATTTTTTTTGTGTTATTTTGAACCAAATATTTAATTCTTAAGTGCAATTTTATGTCATTTGGGGTGAAATTCACCATTTTACCGACATTTTGAACAATTTTGATATGGAACAATTGAGTTGTTGTGATAAGACACACTTTGGTAGAATTTTGGTATTAATTGTTCAAAATGATGTTCAAATGGACAAATATGGAATTAGAACACAAAAAAAATTATAAATTAGGAATAATAACTGCCAAAGCGTGTGTTTTATCATCACAACTCAAATTTTTGATGTTTCAATTGTTCTTAATGTGGGTAAAATGGACCATTTAACTCCGCGCAACATTAAATTGCAAGTAAAAATCAAATATTTTGTTCGAAATAACGGTAAACGAGACAAGTTTTGTGTAAACTTGTCTACTTACCGTTATTTCGCACCAAATATTAAATTTTTACGTGCAATTTATGTTGCGTGGAGTTATATGGTACATTTTTCCCAAATTTTAAAAAAAATTTTAATAAACAAAAATAGATTTGTGGTGATTAAACACACGCTTTGGAAGTAAATTTTGCTTATTTATATTTTGTTTGTATTTTTATTCATTGTTTGTCCATTTGAACGTCATTTTGAACAATTAATACCAAAATTCTACCACAGATAATATTATCACCACAACTCAATTGTTTCATATTGAAATTGTTCAAAATGTCGGTAAAATGGAGAATTTTAACCCAAATGACATTAAAGTGCACTTAAAATTTAAATATTTGGTTCAAAATAACACAAAAAAATATTAATAAGCAGAAATTGCTACCAAAGCTTATGTTTTGTCACCACAATTCAATCTTTTGAATATTTTAATCGTTTAAAATGCAAGTTAAATGCACAATTTAACCCCACGCAACATTAAATGCACGTAAAAATTTAAAATTTGGTTCGAAATAATGGTAAATAGACAAGTTTAAACAAAACTTTTCTATTTAACCGTTATTTCGAACCAAATTTTAAATTTTTACGTGCAATTGATGTTGCGTGGAGTTATATGGTACATTTTTCCCAAATTTTTAAAAAATTTGAATTTACAAAAATAGATTTGTGGTGATAAAACACACGCTTTGGAAGTAATTTTTGCTTATTTATATTTTGTTTGTATTTTTATTCATTGTTTGTCCATTTGAACGTCATTTTGAACAATTAATAACAAAATTCTACCACAGATAATATAATCACCACAACTCAATTGTTTCATATTGAAATTGTTCAAAATGTCGGTTTAATGGAGAATTTCAGACCAAATGACATTAAAGTGCACTTAAAAATTAAATATTTGGTTCAAAATAACATAAAAAAATATAAATAAGCAAAAATTACTACCAAAGCGTGTGTTTTGTCACCACAATTCAATCTTTTGAATATTAAAATTGTTAAAAATGTAAGTTTAATGCACAATTTAACCCTACGCAACATAAAATGCACGTAAAAATTTAAAATTTGGTTTGAAATAACGGTAAGTAGACAAGTTTACACAAAACACAAAAGATTTCATATAAGGTTCGAAATAACGGTAAAATAGACCAGTTTTGTAAACACTTGTCTATTATCAGTTATTTCGAAATTTGTTTTTAAATTTTTAAGGTGCATTTTTATATGCGAGGGGTTAAATTGTTCATTTTTCCCACATTTTGCACATTTTTAATATCAAAACATTGAGTTGTGGTGACAACACACACGCTTTAGTAGTAATTTTTGCTAATTAATATTTTTTTGTGTTTTTGTTCATTATTTGTCCTGTTGAACGTCATTATGAACGATATGTACGAAAATCTTAACAAAATAATGGAGAAATGCAGAATTTTGCCCAACTGACAATAAATTGCACTCAAACATTAAATTTTTTAATTTGTCGTTTTTACTGTTATTTTGAACCAAATATTTAATTTTAAAGTGCAATTTAATGTCATTTGGGGTGAAGTTCTCCATTTAACCGACGTTTTGAACAATTTCAATATGCAACAATTGAGTTGTGGTGATAAAACACACTTTGGTAGAATTTTGGTATTACTTGTTCAAAATGACGTTTAAATGGACAAACAACGAATTTAAATACAAAAAAAAATAAATTAGCAAAAATTACTACCAAAACGTGTGTTTTGTTCACAACTCAATTTTTTTTATATTGCAGTTGTCCAAAATGCAGGTAAAATGGACCATTAACCTCCGCGCAACATTAAAATGCACGTCAAAATTTAATATTTTGTTCGAAATAACCGTAAAACAGACAATTTGTTTAAACTTGTCTATTTACCGTTATTTCGATTAAAAATTCGATTTGGGTAAAATGGACAATATAACCCCACGCAACATAAATTTCACGTAAAAATTTAATATTTGGTTCGAAATAACGGTAAATAGACTAGTTTTGTGGAAACTTGTCTGATTATCGTTATTTCGAACAAAATTTAAAATTTTTAACGTGCATTTTTACATTGCGTGGGGTTAAATTGTGCATTTAACCTTCATTTTGAACAATTTAAATATAAAGAAATTGAATTATGGTGATAAAACATATGCTTTGGTAGTAATTTTGGATTATTTATATTTTTTTGTGTAATTTTGAACCAAATTATTAATTTTTAAGTGCAAAATAATGTCATTTGGGTTTAAATTCTCCATTAAACCGACATTTTGAACAATTTCAATATAAAACAATTGAGTTGTGGTGATAAAAGACACTTTGCTAAAAGTTTGGTATTAATTGTTCAAAATGAGGTTCAAATGGACATTAATGAATAAAAACACAAGAAAAATATAAATAAACTAAAATTACTACCAAAGCGTGTGTTTAATCAACACAACTCAATTTTATATTTAAATTGTCCAAAATGTGGGTAAAATGGACCGAGTAACCCCGCGCAACATAAAAATGCACATCAACTTTAATTTTTTGTTCGACATAACGGTGAAACATACAAGTTTTCAAAAACAACCAAATTTCAAATTTTTTAGTGCATTTTAATATTGCTTGTGGTTAAATTGTGCATTTTACCCACGTTTTGGACAATTTAAATATTGAAAAAATTGAATTATGGTGACAAAACACTCGCTTTGGTTGTAATTTTTGCTAATTAATATTTTTTCTTGTATTATTTTGAACCAAATATTTAATTTTTAAGTGCACTTTAATGTTATTTGGGCTGAAATTCTCCATGTAACCGACACTTTGAACAATTTAAATATGAAACAATTAAGTTGTAGTGTTAAAACACTTTTTGGTAGCATTTTGAAATTTCTTGTTCAAAATGACGTTCAGATGGACAAATAACGAATCAAAACATAAAAAAAGATAAGTTAGCAAAAATTACTACCAAAGCGTGTTTTTTATCACCACAACTTAATTTTCTTATATTGCAATTGTCGAAAATTTGGGAAAAATGGACCATTCAACCCCGTGCAACATAAAAATGTATGTTAAAATTTCATATTTTGTTCGAAATAACGGTTAATAGACAAGTTTTGTGTAAGCTTGTCTGTTTAACCGTTATTTCGAATCTTATTTGAAATTTAAACGTGCATTTTATATTGCTTGTGGTTAAATTGTGCATTTTACCCACATTTTGAACAACTTTAATACCAAAAAATTGAAATGTGGTGACAGAACACACTCTTTGGTAGTAATTTTTGCTTATTAATATTTTTTTTGTGTTATGTTGAACCCAATATTTCATTTTTAAGTGCAATAAATTGTCGTTTGGGGTTAAATTCTCCATTTAACCGACATATTGAACAATTTCAATATGATACAATTGAGTTGTGGTGATAAAACACACTTTGGTAGAATTTTGGTATAAATTGTTCAAAATGACGTTCAAATAATTAAATAATGAATTTAAATACAAAAATAATACAAATTAGCAAAAATTACTACCAAAGCGTGTGTTTTATCATCACAACTCAATTTTTATTATATTTCAATTGTCCATAATGTGGGCAAAATGGACCATTTAACCCCGCGCAACACAAAAATGTACGTAAAATTTAATATTTTGTTCGAAATAAAGGTCAAACAGACAGGTTTTGTGTAGACTTGTCTATTTACCGTTAATTTGAACCAAATTTTAAATTTTTAAGTGCATTTTTATGTAACGTGGGGTTAAATTGTCCATTTTACTCAAATTTTGAACAATTGGAATATACAAAAATAGATTTGTGGTGATAATATACTCGCTTTGGTGGTAATTTTTGCTAATTTATATTTTTTTTGTATTTTTAATCTTTATTTGTCCATTTGAACGTCATTTTGAACAATTAATACCAATATTCTACTAGAGTTAATTTAAATACCACAACTCAATTGTTTCATATTGAAGTGTTCAAAATAACGGTTAAATGGTAAATTTCACCCCAAATGACATTAATGTAAAATTTTAATATTTTTTTCAAAATAACGGTAAAGCAGACAAGTTTTGTTAGAACTTGTCTATTGATCGTTATTTAAAACAAAATTTTAAATTTTGACGTGAATAATCATATTGCGTGGGGTTAAATTGTGCATATTACCCACGTTTTGAATAATTTAAATATAAAATAGTTGAATTGTGGTGACAAAACACACGCTTTGGTAGTAATTTTTGCTAATTAATATTTTTTTTGTGTTACTTTGAACCAAATATTTAATTTTAAATTGCAATTTTAGGTCATTTGGAGTAAAATTCACCATTTAACCGACATTTAGAACAATTTAAATATGAAACAATTTAAATATGGTGATTAAATTACCTTTGGTAGAATTTTGGTATTAATTGTTCAAAATGACGTTCAAATGGACAAATAATGAATAAAAATACAATAATAATATAAATTAGCAAACATTACTACCAAAGCGTTTGTTTTATCACTACAAATCTATTTATGTATATTCCAATTGTTCAAAATTTGGGTAAAATTGACCATTTTACCCCTCGCATCATAAAATGCACGTAAAATTTAATGTTTTGTTTGAAATATCTGCAAAATAGACAAGTTTTGTGTAAACTTGTCTAATTACCGTTATTTTGAACAAAATTTTAAATTTTTACGTGCATTTTTATTTTGCGTGGGGTTGAATTGTGCATTTAACCCACATTTTAAACAATTTAAATTATAAAAATTGAATTGTGGTGACAAAACACACGCGTTGGTAGAAATTTTTGCTTTTTAATATTTTTTTTGTGTTATTTTGAACCAATTTTATCGATTTTAAGTGCAATTTAATGTCATTTGGGGTGAAATTCTCCATTAAACCGACATTTTGAACAATTTCAATATGAAACAGTCAAAAATTACTACCAGAGCGTGTGTTTTATTACAACAACTCAATTTTTTTATATTTTAACTGTCCAATACTGAGGTAAAATGGAAATAACGGTAAAATCGACAAGTTTTGTGTAAACTTGTCTATTTACAGTTATTTCGAACCAAATTTTTAATTGTCACGTGCATTTTAATATTGCGTGGGGTTAATTTGTGCATTTTACCTACATTTCGAACAATTTAAATATCAAAAAATTGAGTTGTAGTGACAAAACACACGATTTAGTAGAAGTTTTTGATTATTAATATTTTTTTTGTGTTTTTGTTTATTTTTTGTCCATTTGAACGTCATTTTGAACGAATTGTACCAAAATCTTAACAAAATAAAGGGTTAATGGAGAATTTCACACCAAATGACATAAAGAATTGTTTCAACGATTAATTCTCCAATTTGCAAAATTTCAAAAATTATTAATAACCTTTTAAAAAAGTTAACAATCAACAGTAAATATAACGTAAAAAACTTCAGTGAATTTAAAAATTTCGTAAATACAGTCAAACTCAACACCTATGACATCTAAGTATCTTTCGACGTAATTTCGTTGCCTACCAACATGCCACTTGATCTAGCACTGGACGAAATAAGTGAAAGATTTGAGGAAATAAAACACGAAACACAACTAACGAAAGATCTATTCATGGAAATTCTGAGTTTTTGCGTCAAGGACAACAATTATTTTACATACAACCAAACAATCTACAAACAAATAAAATGTTTGGCAATGGGAAACCCTCTATGTCCAGTCCTCGCCGACATAGTGATGGAAAAACTGTTCTTTGAAATTTTACAAATATTAACCATAAGGCTAACCTTTATAAAAAAAATATGTAGATGACATAATTGAAGCTATCCGACCAGACCTAGTTGCGTCAACAAAACCAGTGTTTGAGCTTTTCAATACCTTCATTAAGTTTACAGTAGAAACCGAAAACCACAACAAAACCCCCTTTCTAGACATCCTTTTAATTAGACAAAACTCAAACATACATACTATTTGGTTTAAAAAGCCAACATCTTCAAGAAGAATTCTTAATTTCAACTCTACACACCCTTTCCACATGAAAAAGAACATTACAGAAATTTTTATAAAAAGAGTACTACATATCACCGATCCAGAATATAGAAAACAGAATATATCCAATAAATATGATAACCTCACAAATTACAATTATCCAACTAAACTCGTCAAAAACCTAATAGACAAAACTTTATATACATACAATAATAATAAAAAACGAAATATTGACTGTCAGAACAAAAATCAACAAATTATCTGTAGCACTATGTCATACATTCCTCAACTATCCGAATAGCAACCATGATCACCAATAAGAATAACTTAATTTGTTCAAATTAAAAGATTCTATTGATATTGACAAACACACAGATGTGGTTTATTCAATCCCGTGCGGCTCTTGTGATAAAATATATATTGGACAAACATCACAAATGCTAAAGAAACGCTTACAACAATATGAAGGTGACATAAGAAATAAAACAAACAAAACAGCACTAGCCCAACACTCAATAAACACAAACCACAGATTCAAATTTAAAAACACAAGTATACTGAATTCAGACCAACACACAAGTAGAAGAGAATTTCTTGATTCAGCTAATATATTTTTAAATGACCAAAAAACTATCAATTTTTAAACTGACACACAGTACATTAACAGTAATAACAAACACTTACTAAACACATTCAAAATAGCTAGAAACAGAAAGTCATAATTTGAACTGGTAATCGTGAATAACCAAAAGCAGTAACAATAAAAATTAAAAAAATTTTTTTTCTTTGACATTGACTTATCAAGCAACCGTATATACTTATAAAATTAGTTTTAATTGTATGTTTAATGCATGAAAAATTTCTTGTGATGACATCTATCATATAAAGATCACTTGATTATATCTAGTGTCTGGTAGATGTCACCATAGGTCCTTTCTTTTTTTCTCCAAAATTGAAGATATCTAATTACTAAGATTAATTCCCAAATTTATTTGTATTCAAATCAAATGATTATAATTTTTGTTACTTATGTACCTTAAGTTTTTTTTTGGCGGATTATTGCATGAAATACATAGACAAAAACCATATACTGTATTTACAACCCGATATAGTTACCGTCGATAAATTAAAGTATTGTTTTGTGAACGCTAACGAAAACACAGCCAAAGTAAATGGATTTTAATTAGTTAAATATCTATTTTTAAGACAAATATTCATTTATATGATAATTTGAACTAAAAATTATGTGTTTAATTATTTTTAATTAAAAGTAAGTGCTATAATAATTGAATATATGTTTTTTTGTAAAATAAAAAAACATATATTCAATTATTATAGCAATAAAATATTTGTCAAAATTTTCTTAAAATTTAGTCCCGCGTTAATTAATGAAATATCTAAAACATATAATTATTTTCTACTTCCAATTAGTAATAAGGTTCAGCTCATGTATTTGAAAATGCCATTGAGGCGAAATATCATACATTTAATATAAATTAAATTAATAAAAAAATATATATAAAAAATAAGGCTATAGTGTGCGTTTTTATAAAAAATAAGTAATTATAGAAGAAAAAGTAGCCATTTTATAACCAACAATCGATAAAATTAGCAAAAGTTACTACCAACGCGTGTGTTTTATCACCACAACTCAATTTTTTTATATTTCATTTGTCCAAAATGTGGGTAAAATGTACCATTTAACCCGTGCAACATAAATATGCACGTAAAAATTTAATATCTTTTTAGAAATAACGGTAAAACAGACAAGTTTTGTTAAAACTTGTCTATTAACCGTTATTTCGAACAAAATTTAAAATTTTTACTTGCATTTTATATTGCATTGGGTTAAATCGTGCATTTTACCCACGTTTTGAACAATTTCAAAATAAAATAATTGAGTTGTGGTGACAAAACACACGCTTTGGTAGTAATTTTTGCTTATTAATATTTTTTTGTGTTATTCTAAACCAAATATTTCATTTTTAAGTACAATTAATGGTCATTTGAAATATTTGAGGAAATAAAACACGAAACACAACTAACGAAAGATGTTTTTATGGAAATTCTGAGTTTTTGCGTCAAGGACAACAATTATTTTACATACAACCAAACAATCTACAAACAAATAAAAGGTTTGGCAATGGGAAACCCTCTATCTCCAGTCCTCGCCGACATAGTGATGGAAAAACTGTTCTTTGAAAGCTGACAAATATTAACCATAAGGCCAACCTTTATGAAAAATATGTAGATGGCATAATTGAAGCTATCCGACCAGACCTAGTTGTGTCAACAAAAACAGTGTTTGAGCTTTTCAATACCAACACAAAGTTTACAGTAGAAACCGAAAACCACAACAAAATCCCCTGTCTAGACATCCTTTTAACTAGACAAAACTCAAACATACATACTATTTGGTTTAAAAAGCCAACATCTTTAAAAAGAATTCTTAATTTCAACTCTACACACCCTTTCCACATGAAAAAGAACATTACAGAAATTTTTATAAAAAGAGTACTACATATCACCGATCCAGAATATAGAAAACAGAATATATCCAATAAATATGATAACCTCACAAATTACAATTATCCAACTAAACTCGTCAAAAACCTAATACACAAAACTTTATATACATACAATAATAATAAAAAACGAAATATTGACAGTCAGAACAAAAATCAACAAATTATCTTTGGCACTATGTCATACATTCCTCAACTATCCGAATATGTTCACAAAACCTTTAAAGATAATGAACAAGATAAAAAAATAGCAACCAAGATCACCAATAAAAATAACTCAATTTTTTTCAAAATTAAAAGACTCTATTGATATTGACAAACACACAGATGTGGTTTATTCAATCCCGTGCGGCTCTTGCGATAAAATAAAACCACAGATTCAAATTTAAAAACACAAGTATACTGGATTCAGACCAACACACAAGCAGAAGAGAATTTCTTGAATCAGCTAATATATTTTTAAATGACCACAAAACTAACAATTTTAAAACTGACAAACAGTACATTAACAGTAATTACAAACACTTACTAAACACATTCAAAATAGCTTAAAACAGAAAGTCATAATTTAAACTGGTAATCGTAACTATCCAAAAGCAATAACAATAAAAATTAAAAAAAAATTTTTTTTTACAGTGACTTATCAAGCAACCGTATATATTTATAAGTTTAGTTTTAATTGTATGTTTAATACATGAAAAATTTCTTGTGATGACATCTATCATATAAAGATCACTTGATTATATCTAGTGTCTGGTAGATGTCACCATAGGTTCTTTCTTTTTTTCTCCAAAATTGAAGATATCTAATTATTAAGGTTAATTCTCAAATTTATTTGTATTCAAATCAAATGATTATACTTTTTGTTACTTATATACCTTAAGTTTTTTTTGGCGGATTATTGCATGAAATACATAGACATAAACCATATACTGGATTTACAACCCGATATAGTTACCGTAGATAAAATAAAGTATAATTTTGTGAACGTTAACGAAGACACAGCCAAAGTAAATGGATTTTAATTAGTTAAATATTTATTTTTAAGACAAATGTTCATTAATACATGAACTAAAAATTATGTGTTTAATTATTTTTTTAATAAAAAATAAGTGCTATAATAATTGTAATAATTGAATAATAATTGAAATAATGGTAAATAGACAAGTTTAAACAAAACTTTTCTATTTAACCGTTATTTCGAACCAAATTTTAAATTTTTACGTGCAATTGATGTTGCGTGGAGTTATATGGTACATTTTTCCCAAATTTTTAAAAAAATTGAATATACAAAAATAGATTTGTGGTGATAAAACACACGCTTTGGAAGTAATTTTTGATTATTTATATTTTGTTTGTTTTTTACTTCATTGTTTGTCCATTTGAACGTCATTTTGAACAATTAATACCAATATTATACCACAAATAATATTATCACCACAACTCAATTGTTTCATATTGAAATTGTTCAAAATGTCGGTTTAATGGAGAATTGCAGACCAAATGACATTAAAGTGCACTTAAAAATTAAATATTTGGTTCAAAATAACACAAAAAAATATTAATAAGCAAAAATTACTACCAAAGCGTATGTTTTGTCACCACAATTAAATCTTTTTAATATTTAAATTGTTTATTATGTGGAAAAATGCACAATTCAACCCTACGCAACATTATATGCACGTTAAAACTAAAAATTTGGTTTGAAAAAACGGTAAATGGACAAGTTTACACAAAACTTGTCAGTTTTACCGTTATTTTGAACCAAATATTAAATTTTAACGTGCAGTTCATGTTGCGTGGAGTAATATGGTCCATTTTACCCCAATTTTGAACAATTATAATATTGAAAACTAGACTTGTGGTGATAAAACACACGCTTTGGTAGAAATTTCTGCTAATTTATATTTTTTTTGTGTTTTTATTCATTATTTGTCCATTTGAACGTCATTTTGAACAATTATTACCAAAATTCTACCAAAGTGTGTTTTATCCCCACAACTCAGTTGTTTCATATTGAAACTGTTTAAAATGTCGGTTTGAAAAACTTCACCCCAAATAACATTTAATTGCACTTAAAAATTAAAAAGTTGGCTCAAAATAACACAAAAAAAAATAATTGTTAGCAAAAATTAATAAAAAATCGTATGTTTTGTCACCACAATTCAATTTTTTTATATTAAAATTATTTAAAATGTGGGTAAAATGGACCATTTAACTGCGCAACATAAAAATGCACGTAATTAATAATATTTTGTTCAAAATTACGAAGAAACAGACAAGTTTTGTGTAAACTTGTCAAATAACCGTTATTTCGAACCAAATTTGATATTTGTACGTGCATTTTTATATTGCGTGGGGTTAAATTGTGCATTTAAGCCACATTTTGAACAATTGATAAATAACAAATTTGAATTGTGGTGACAAAACTCACGCTTTGGTAGTAATTTTTGCTTATTTATATTTTGTTTTGTGTTATTTTGAACCAAATATTTAATTTTTAAGTGCAATTTACACAAAACTTGTCTGTTTAACCGTTATTTCGAATCAAATATTAAATTTTTAACGTGCATTTTGATGTTTCGTGGGGTTAAATGGTCCATTTTACCCACATTTTGGACAATTGAAATTTAAAAAAATTGAGTTGTGGTGATAAAACACACGCTTTGGAAGTAATTTTTGCTAATTTATATTTTTTTTCTGTTTTTATTCATTATTTTTTCATTTGAACGTCATTTTGAACAACTTATACGAAAATTCTAACAAAGTGAGTTTTATGACCGCAACTGAATTGTTTCATATTAAAATTGTTCAAAATGTCGGTAAAATGGAGAATTTCACCCCAAATGACATTAAATTGCACTTAAAAATTAAATTTTAAGTTCAAAATAACACAAAAAAAAATAAAAATTATTAAAAATTAATACCAAAGCGTGTGTTTTATCACCACGAATCAATTTTTTTACATTTCAATGGTCCAAATTGTGGGTAAAATAGAAAAAGATTGAATTGTGGTGACAAAACATACGCTTTGGTTGTAATTTTTGCTAATTAATATTTTTTTTTGTGTTATTTTGAATCAAATATTTAATTTTTAAGTTCAATTTAATGTCATTTGGGTTTAAATTCTCCATTAAACCGACATTTTAAACAATTTCAATATGAAACAACTGAGTTGTGGTGATAAAACACACTTTGGTACAATTTTGTAATAATTGTTAAAAATGACGTTCAAATGGACAAATAATGAATTAAAACACAAAAAAAATATAAACAAGCAAAAGTTACTACGAAAGCGTGTGTATGATCACCAGAACTCAATTTTTCAAGGTTTATTTGTCTAAAATGTGGGTAAAATGGACCATTAATCCCGCGCAACATAAATATGCACGTAAAAATTTAATATCTTGTTCGAAATAACGGTAAAACAGACAAGTTTTGTGTAAACTTGTCTACTTACCGTTATTTCAAACCAAATTTTAAATTTTTACGTGCATTTTATGTTGCGTAGTGTTAAATTGTGCATTTTACTTACATTTTTAACAATTTAAATATTCAAAAGATTGAATTGTGGTGACAAAACACACGCTTTGGTAGTAATTTTTGCTTATTAATAATTTTAGTGTGTTATTTTGAACCAAATATTTAATTCTTAAGTGCACTTTAATGTCATTTGGGCTGAAATTCTCCATTTAACCGACATTTTGAACAATTTCAATATGAAACAATTGAGTTGTGGTGATAATATTATCTGTGGTAGAATTTTGATATTAATTGTTCAAAATGACGTTCAAATGGACAAACAATGAATAAAAATACAAACAAAATATAAATAAGCAAAAATTACTTCCAAAGCGTGTGTTTTATCACCACAAATCTATTTGTGTATATTCAAATTTTTAAAAAATTTGGGTAAAATGTACCATATAACTCCACGCAACATAAATTACACGTTAAGATTTCATATTAGGTTCGAAATAACGGTAAAATAGACCAGTTTTGTTAACACTTGTCTATTTACCGTTATTTCGAAATTTGTTTTTAAATTTTTAAGGTGCATTTTTATATGCGAGGGGTTAAATTGTGCATTTTACCCACATTTTGCACATTTTTAATATCAAAACATTGAGTTGTGGTGACAACACACACGCTTTATTAGTAATTTTTGCTAATTAATATTTTTTTGTGTTTTTGTTCATTATTTGTCCTGTTGAACGTCATTTTGAACGATATGTACCAAAATCTTAACAAAAGAATGGGTAAATGCAGAATTTTGCCCAACTGACATTAAATTGCACTCAAACATTAAATTTTTTAATTTGTCGTTTTTACTGCTATTTTGAACCAAATATTTAATTTTAAAGTGCAATTAAATGTCATTTGGGGTGAAGTTCTCCATTTAACCGACGTTTTGAACAATTTCAATATGCAACAATTGAGTGGTGGTGATAAAACACACTTTGGTAGAATTTTGGTATTAATTGTTCAAAATGACGTTTAAATGGACAAACAACGAATTTAAATACAAAAAAAAAGAAATTAGCAAAAATTACTACCAAAACGTGTGTTTTGTTCACAACTCAATTTTTTTATATTGCAGTTGTCCAAAATGCAGGTAAAATGGACCATTAACCCCCGCGCAACATTAAAATGCACGTCAAAATTTAATATTTTGTTCGAAATAACGGTAAAACAGACAATTTGTTTAAACTTGTCTATTTACCGTTATTTCGATTGAAAATTCGATTTGGGTAAAATGGACAATATAACCCCACGCAACATAAATTTCACGTAAAAATTTAATATTTGGTTCGAAATAACGGTAAATAGACTAGTTTTGTAGAAACTTGTCTGATTATCGTTATTTCGAACAAAATTTAAAATTTTTAACGTGCATTTTTACATTGCGTGGGGTTAAATTGTGCATTTAACCTTCATTTTGAACAATTTAAATATAAAGAAATTGAATTGTGGTGATAAAACATATGCTTTGGTAAAAATTTTGGATTATTTATATTTTTTTGTGTAATTTTGAACCAAATTATTAATTTTTAAGTGCAAAATAATGTCATTTGGGTTTAAATTCTCCGTTTTACCGACATTTTGAACAATTTCAATATGAAACAATTGAGTTGTGGTGATAAAAGACACTTTGCTAAAATTTTGGTATTAATTGTTCAAAATGAGGTTCAAATGGACATTAATGAATAAAAACACAGGAAAAATATAAATTAACTAAAATTACTACCAAAGCGTGTGTTTAATCAACACAACTCAATTTTTTTTATATTTAAATTGTCCAAAATGTGGGTAAAATGGACCGAGTAACCCCGCGCAACATAAAAATGCACATCAACTTTAATTTTTTGTTCGACATAACGGTGAAACATACAAGTTTTCAAAAACAACCAAATTTCAAATTTTTTAGTGCATTTTAATATTGCTTGTGGTTAAATTGTGCATTTTACCCACGTTTTGGACAATTTAAATATAGAAAAAATTGAATTATGGTGACAAAACACTCGCTTTGGTAGTAATTTTTGCTAATTAATATTTTTTCTTGTGTTATTTTGAACCAAATATTTAATTTTTAAGTGCACTTTAATGTTATTTGGGCTGAAATTCTCCATTTAACCGACACTTTGAACAATTTCAATATGAAACAATTAAGTTGTAGTGATAAAACACTTTTTGGTAGCATTTTGAAATTTCTTGTTCAAAATGACGTTCAAATGGACAAATAACATAAAAAAAGATAAGAATCAAAACATAAAAAAAGATAAGTTAGCAAAAATTACTACCAAAGCGTGTTTTTTATCACCACAACTTAATTTTTTTATATTGCATTTGTCGAAAATTTGGGAAAAATGGACCATTCAACCCCGTGCAACAAAAAAATGTATGTTAAAATTTAATATTTTGTTCGAAGTAACGGTAAATAGACAAGTTTTGTGTAAGCTTGTCTGTTTTACCGTTATTTCGAACCTAATTTGAAATTTAAACGTGCATTTTATATTGCTTGTGGTTAAATTGTGCATTTTACCCACATTTTGAACAACTTTAATACCAAAAAATTGAAATGTGGTGACAGAACACACTCTTTGGTAGTAATTTTTGCTTATTAATATTTTTTTTGTGTTATGTTGAACCCAATATTTCATTTTTAAGTGCAATTAATTGTCGTTTGGGGTTAAATTCTCCATTTAACCGACATATTGAACAATTTCAATATGATACAATTGAGTTGTGGTGATAAAACACACTTTGGTAGAATTTTGGTATAAATTGTTCAAAATGACGTTCAAATAATTAAATAATGAATTGAAATACAAAAATAATACAAATTAGCAAAAATTACTACCAAAGCGTGTGTTTTATCATCACAACTCAATTTTTATTATATTTCAATTGTCCATAATGTGGGTAAAATGGACCATATAACCCCGCGCAACACAAAAGTGTACGTAAAATTTAATATTTTGTTCGAAATAAAGGTCAAACAGACAGGTTTTGTGTAGACTTGTCTATTTACCGTTAATTTGAACCAAATTTTAAATTTTTAAGTGCATTTTTATGTAACGTGGGGTTAAATTGTCCATTTTACTCAAATTTTGAACAATTGGAATATACAAAAATAGATTTGGGATGATATTATACTCGCTTTGGTGGTAATTTTTGCTAATTTATATTTTTTTTGTATTTTTAATCTTTATTTGTCCATTTGAACGTCATTTTGAACAATTAATACCAATATTCTACAAGAGTTAATTTAAATACCACAACTCAATTGTTTCATATTGAAATTGTTCAAAATAACGGTTAAATGGTAAATTTCACCCCAAATGACATTAAAGTAAAATTTTAATATTTTGTTCAAAATAATGGTAAAGCAGACAAGTTTTGTTAGAACTTGTCTATTGATCGTTATTTAAAACAAAATTTTAAATTTTGACGTGAATAATCATATTGCGTGGGGTTAAATTGTGCATATTTCCCACGTTTTGAATAATTTAAATATAAAATAGTTGAATTGTGGTGACAAAACACACGCTTTGGTAGTAATTTTTGCTAATTAATATTTTTTTTGTGTTACTTTGAACCAAATATTTAATTTTAAATTGCAATTTTAGGTCATTTGGAGTAAAATTCACCATTTAACCGACATTTAGAACAATTTAAATATGAAACAATTTAAATATGGTGATTAAATTACCTTTGGTAGAATTTTGGTATTAATTGTTCAAAATGACGTTCAAATGGACAAATAATGAATAAAAATACAATAATAATATAAATTAGCAAACATTACTACCAAAGCGTTTGTTTTATCACTACAAATCTATTGATGTATATTCCAATTGTTCAAAATTTGGGTAAAATTGACCATTTTACCCCTCGCATCATAAAATGCACGTAAAATTTAATGTTTTGTTTGAAATATCTGCAAAATAGACAAGTTTTGAGTAAACTTGTCTAATTACCGTTATTTTGAACAAAATTTTAAATTTTTACGTGCATTTTTATTTTGCGTGGGGTTGAATTGTGCATTTAACCCACATTTTAAACAGTTAAAATATAAAAAAAATTGAATTGTGGTGACAAAACACACGCTTTGGTAGAAATTTTTGCTTTTTAATATTTTTTTTGTGTTATTTTGAACCAATTTTATCGATTTTAAGTGCAATTTAATGTCATTTGGGGTGAAAGTCTCCATTAAACCGACATTTTGAACAATTTCAATATGAAACAGTCAAATATTACTACCAGAGCGTGTGTTTTATTACAACAACTCAATTTTTTTATATTGTAACTGTCCAATACTTAGGTAAAATGGAAATAACGGTAAAACCGACAAGTTTTGTGTAAACTTGTCTATTTACAGTTATTTCGAACCAAATTTTTAATTGTCACGTGCATTTTAATATTGCGTGGGGTTAATTTGTGCATTTTACCCACATTTCGAACAATTTAAATATCAAAAAATTGAGTTGTAGTGACAAAACACACGATTTAGTAGAAATTTTTGATTATTAATATTTTTTTTGTGTTTTTGTTTATTTCTTGTCCATTTGAACGTCATTTTGAACGAATTGTACCAAAACCTTAACAAAATATTGGGTTAATGGAAAATTTCACACCAAATGACATAAAGAATTGTTTCAACGATTAATTCTCCAATTTGCAAAATTTCAAAAATTATTAATAACCTATTAAAAAAGTTAACAATCAACAGTAAATATAACGTAAAAAACTTCAGTGAATTTAAAAATTTCGTAAATACAGTCAAACTCAACACTTATGACATCTAAGTATCTTTCGACGTAATTTCGTTGCCTTCCAACATGCCACTTGATCTAGCACTTGACGAAATAAGTGAAAGATTTGAGGAAATAAAACACGAAACACAACTAACGAAAGATCTATTCATGGAAATTCTGAGTTTTTGCGTCAAGGACAACAATTATTTTACAAACAACCAAACAATCTACAAACAAATAAATGGTTTGGCAATGGGAAACCCTCTATCTCCAGTCCTCGCCGACAGTGATGGAAAAACTGTTCTTTGAAATTTTACAAATATTAACCATAAGGCTAACCTTTATAAAAAAAATATGTAGATGACATAATTGAAGCTATCCGACCAGACCTAGTTGCGTCAACAAAACCAGTGTTTGAGCTTTTCAATACCTACATTAAGTTTACAGTAGAAACCGAAAACCACAACAAAATCCCCTTTCTAGAAATCCTTTTAATTAGACAAAACTCAAACATACATACTATTTGGTTTAAAAAGCCAACATCTTCAAGAAGAATTCTTAATTTCAACTCTACACACCCTTTCCACATGAAAAAGAACATTACAGAAATTTTTATAAAAAGAGTACTACATATCACCGATCCAGAATATAGAAAACAGAATATATCCAATAAATATGATAACCTCACAAATTACAATTATCCAACTAAACTCGTCAAAAACCTAATACACAAAACTTTATATACATACAATAATAATAAAAAACGAAATATTGACTGTCAGAACAAAAATCAACAAATTATCTTTGGCACTATGTCATACATTCCTCAACTATCCGAATATGTTCACAAAACCTTTAAAGATAATGAACAAGATAAAAAATAGCAACCAAGATCACCAATAAGAATAACTCAATTTTTTCAAATTAAAAGACTCTATTGATATTGACAAACACACAGATGTGGTTTATTCAATCCCGTGCGGCTCTTGTGATAAAATATATATTGGACAAACATCACAAATGCTAAAGAAACGCTTACAACAATATGAAGGTGACATAAGAAATAAAACAAACAAAACAGCACTAGCCCAACACTCAATAAACACAAACCACAGATTCAAATTTAAAAACACAAGTATACTGGATTCAGACCAACACACAAGTAGAAGAGAATTTCTTGAATCAGCTAATATATTTTTTAATGACCACAAAACTATCAATTTTTAAACTGACACACAGTGCATTAACAGTAATAACAAACACTTACTAAACACATTCAAAATAGCTAGAAACAGAAAGTCATAATTTGAACTGGTAATCGTGAATAACCAGAAGCAGTAACAATAAAAATTAAAAAAAAATTTTTTCTTTGACAGTGACTTATCAAGCAACCGTATATACTTATAAGTTTAGTTTTAATTGTATGTTTAATACATGAACAATTTCTTGTGATGACATCTATCATATAAAGATCACTTGATTATATCTAGTGTCTGGTAGATGTCACCATAGGTCCTTTCTTTTTTTCTCCAAAATTGAATATATCTAATTACTAAGATTAATTCCCAAATTTATTTGTATTCAAATCAAATGATTATAATTTTTGTTACTTATGTACCTTAAGTTTTTTTTTGGCGGATTATTGCATGAAATACATAGACAAAAACCATATACTGTATTTACAACCCGATATAGTTACCGTCGATAAATTAAAGTATTGTTTTGTGAACGCTAACGAAAACACAGCCAAAGTAAATGGATTTTAATTAGTTAAATATTTATTTTTAAGACAAATGTTCATTAATATGATAATTTGAACTAAAAATTATGTGTTTAATTATTTTTAATTAAAAGTAAGTGCTATTATAATTGAATATATGTTTTTTTTGTAAAATATGCTCTTAAAATATTTGTCAAAATTTTCTTAAAATTTAGTCCCGCGTTAATTAATGAAATATCTAAAACATATAATTATTTTCTACTTCCAATTAGTAATAAGGTTCAGCTCATGTATTTGAAAATGCCATTGAGGCGAAATATCATACATTTAATATAAATTAAATTAATAAAAAAATATATATAAAAAATAAGGCTATAGTGTGCGTTTTTATTAAAAATAAGTAATTATAGAAGAAAAAAGTAGCCATTTTATAATCAACAATCGATAAAATTAGCAAAAGTTACTACCAACGCGTGTGTTTTATCACCACAACTCAATTTTTTTATATTTCATTTGTCCAAAATGTGGGTAAAATGTACCATTTAACCCGTGCAACATAAATATGCACGTAAAAATTTAATATCTTTTTCGAAATAACGGTTAAACAGACAAGTTTTGTTAAAACTTGTCTATTAACCGTTATTTCGAACAAAATTTAAAATTTTTACTTGCATTTTATATTGCATTGGGTTAAATCGTGCATTTTACCCACGTTTTGAACAATTTCAAAATAAAATAATTGAGTTGTGGTGACAAAACACACGCTTTGGTAGTAATTTTTGCTTATTAATATTTTTTTGTGTTATTCTAAACCAAATATATCATTTTTAAGTACAATTAATGGTCATTTGAAATATTTGAGGAAATAAAACACGAAACACAACTAACGAAAGATGTTTTTATGGAAATTCTGAGTTTTTGCGTCAAGGACAACAATTATTTTACATACAACCAAACAATCTACAAACAAATAAAAGGTTTGGCAATGGGAAACCCTCTATCTCCAGTCCTCGCCGACATAGTGATGGAAAACTGTTTACAAATATTAACCATAAGGCCAACCTTTATGAAAAATATGTAGATGACATAATTTTAGCTATCCCACCAGACCTAGTTGCGTCAACAAAAACAGTGTTGGAGCTTTTCAATACCAACACAAAGTATACAGTAGAAACCGAAAACCACAACAAAATCTCCTTTCTAGACATCCTTTTAATTAGACAAAACTCAAACATACATACTATTTGGTATAAAAAGCCAACATTTTCAGGAAGAATTCTTAATTTCAACTCTACACACCCTTTCCACATGAAAAAGAACATTGCAGAAACTTTTATAAAAAGAGTACTACATATCACCGATCCAGAATATAGAAAACAGAATATATCCAATAAATATAATTACCTCAAAAATTACAATTATCCAACTAAACTCGTCAAAAACCTAATACACAAAACTTTATATACATACAATAATAATAAAAAACGAAATATTGACTGTCAGAACAAAAATCAACAAATTATCTTTGGCACTATGTCATACATTCCTCAACTATCCGAATATGTTCACAAAACCTTTAAAGATAATGAACAAGATAAAAAATAGCAACCAAGATCACCAATAAGAATAACTCAATTTTTTTCAAAATTAAAAGACCCTATTGAAATTGACAAACACACAGATGTGGTTAATTCAATCCCGTGCGGCTCTTGTGATAAAATATATATTGGACAAACATCACAAATGCTAAAGAAACGCTTACAACAATATGAAGGTGACATAAGAAATAAAACAAACAAAAAATCACTAGCCCAACACTCAATAAACACAAACCACAGATTCAAATTTAAAAACACAAGTAGACTGGATTCAGACCAACACACAAGCAGAAGAGAATTTCTTAAATCAGCTAATATATTTTTAAATGACCACAAAACTATCAATTTTTAAACTGACACACAGTACATTAACAGTAGTTACAAACACTTACTTAACACATTCAAAATAGCTAGAAACAGAAAGTCATAATTTGAACTGGTAATCGTGAATAACCAGAAGCAGTAACAATAAAAATTAAAATTTTTTTTTTTTTTTGACAGTGACTTATCAAGCAACCGTATATACTTATAAGTTTAGTTTTAATTGTATGTTTAATACATGAAAAATTACATGTGATGACATCTATCATATAAAGATCACTTGATCATATCTGGTGTCTGGTAGATGTCACCATAGGTTCTTTCTTTTTTTCTCCAAAATTGAATATATCCAATTATTAAGGTTAATTCCCAAATTTATTTGTATTCAAATCAAATGATTATAATTTTTGTTACTTATGTACCTTAAGTTTTTTTTTGGCGGATTATTGCATGAAATACATAGACATAAACCATATACTGTATTTACAACCCGATATAGTTACCGTAGATAAAATAAAGTATTATTTTGTGAACGCTAACGAAGACACAGCCAAAGTAAATGAATTTTAATTAGTTAAATATTTATTTTTAAGACAAATGTTCATTAATATGATAATTTGAACTAAAAATTATGTGTTAAATTATTTTAAATTAAAAGTAAGTGCTATTATAATTGTATATATGTTCTTTTTGTAAAATATGTTCTTAAAATATTTGTCAAAATTTTCTTAAAATTTAGTCCCGTGTTAATAAATTAAATATCTAAAACATATTCTTTTTTTCTTCTTCCAATTAGTAATAAGGTTCAGTTCATGTATTTGAAAATGCCATTGAGGTGAAATATCATACATTAAAAATAAATTAAATAAATAAAAAATTTATAAAAAAAATAAGGCTATAGTGTGCGTTTTTATAAAAAATAAGTAATAATAAAAGAAAAACAGGAGTCATTTTATTACCAACAATCGATAAAATTAGCAAAAGTTACTACCAAAGCGTGTGTTTTATCACCACAACTCAATTTTTTTATATTTCATTTGTCCAAAATATTGCTGAAATGGACCATTTGTTCCGCCAAAATGACGCGATTCAATGTCATTTTGGCTGAAATTCTCCATTTGACTGACATTTTGAACAATTTTAATATTAAACAATTCAACTGTGGTGATCATATTATCTGTGCTAGAATTTTGGTATTCATTGTTCAAAATGACGTTCAAATGGACAATCAATGAATTAAAATACAAACAAAATATAAATAAGCAGAAATTACTTCCAAAGCGTGTGTTTTATCACCACAAATCTATTTTGGTATATTCCAATTGTTCAAAATTTGGGTAAAATGGACCATATAACTCCACACAACTTAAATTGCACGTAAAAATTTAATATTTGGTTCGAAATTAATGTAAAATAGACCAAATTTGTTTAAACTTGTCTATTAACCGTTATTTTGAACAAAATTTTAAATTTTAACGTGCATGTTTATATTGCGTGGGGTTGAATTGTGCATTATAACACATTTTGAACAATTAAAATATAAAGAAATTGAATTGTGGTGACAAACATACGCTTTGGAAGTATTTTTTGATTATTAATATTTTTTTTGTGTAACTTTGAATCAAATATAAAATTTTTAAGTGCAAAATAATGTCATTTGGTTTAAAATTCTCCATTTAACCGACATTTTGAACAATTTCAATATGAAACAATTGAATTGTGGTGATAAAACACACTTTGGTAGAATCTTGGTATTACTTGTTCAAAATGACGTTCAAATGGGCAAATAATGAACAAAAACACTAAAAAAAAATATAAATTAGCAAAAGTTACTACCAAAGCGTGTGTTTTAGCACCAATTTAGTTCAAACAAAGAACTAAAATTACCAATAGCATAAATGATCACTTCAGAAAACAAAGATTCGATAAATTTCAAAGATTCATTATTGAATCATTCAAACAAACGAAACGATTTTTCAAAACAAAAAGCTCATTACTAATACTCAACAGTGACAAAAGCAACAAAACAGTTATCATGGAAAAAGCCGACTATGATAAAAAAATGAATAATCTTCTCGAAGACGAATCAACCTTCATAAAAATGAATACAGATCCCTCATCAAAATTAACAACAAAAACTTACAGAATAATTAAAAACCTCTTTAACTTAAAAATAATAGATCACCAGACAAAAAATAGACTAAAAATAAAAAGCTCCATAACCCCGAGAATTTAGGGATTGCCTAAATTACACAAACCGAACATCCCCCTTAGACCAATAGTTTCAACGATTAATTCTCCAATTAACAATATTTCAAAATATATTAATAACCTTTTAAAAAAAATTAACGATCAACAGTAAATATAACGTAAAAAACTCCAGTGAATTTAAAAATTTCGGTAAAACAGTCAAACTCAACACAAATGACATCTTAGTATCTTTTGATGTTATTTCGTTGTTTACCAACATACCACTTGATCTAGCACTTAACGAAATAAGTGAAAGATTTGAGGAAATAAAACACGAAACACAACTAACGAAAGATCTATTCATGGAAATTCTGAGTTTTTGCGTCAAGGACAACAATTATTTTACATACAACCAAACAATCTTGAAACAAATAAAAGGTTTGGCAATGGGAAACTCTCTTTCTCCAGTCCTCGCCGACATAGTGATGGAAAAACTGTTCTTTGAAAGCTTACAAATATTAACCATAAAGCCAACCTTTAGAAAAAAATATGTAGATGACATAATTTTAGCTATCCCACCAGACCTAGTTGCGTCAACAAAAACAGTGTTTGAGCTTTTCAATACCAACACAAAGTTTACAGTAGAAACCGAAAACCACAACAAAATCTCCTTTCTAGACATCCTTTTAATTAGACAAAACTCAAACATACATACTATTTGGTATAAAAAGCCAACATTTTCAGGAAGAATTCTTAATTTCAACTCTACACACCCTTTCCACATGAAAAAGAACATTGCAGAAACTTTTATTAAAAGAGTACTACATATCACCGATCCAGAATATAGAAAACAGAAAATATCCAATAAATATAATTACCTCAAAAATTACAATTATCCAACTAAACTCGTCAAAAACCTAATACACCAAACTTTATATACATACAATAATAATAAAAAACGAAATATTGACTGTCAGAACAAAAATCAACAAATTATCTTTGGCACTATGTCATACATTCCTCAACTATCCGAATATGTTCACAAAACCTTTAAAGATAATGAACAAGATAAAAAATAGCAACCAAGATCACCAATAAGAATAACTCAATTTTTTTCGAAATTAAAAGACCCTATTGATATTGACAAACACACAGATGTGGTTAATTCAATCCCGTGCGGCTCTTGTGATAAAATATATATTGGACAAACATCACAAATGCTAAAGAAACGCTTACAACAATATGAAGGTGACATAAGAAATAAAACAAACAAAACAGCACAAGCCCAACACTCAATAAACACAAACCACAGATTCAAATTTAAAAACACAAGTAGACTGGATTCAGACCAACACACAAGCAGAAGAGAATTTCTTGAATCAGCTAATATATTTTTAAATGACCACAAAACTATCAATTTTAAAACTGACACACAGTACATTAACAGTAATTACAAACACTTACTAAACACATTCAAAATAGCTAGAAACAGAAAGTCATAATTTGAACTGATAATCGTGAATAACCAAAAGCAGTAACAATAAAAATTAAAAATTTTTTTTTTTTGACAGTGACTTATCAAGCAACCGTATATACTTATAAGTTTAGTTTTAATTGTATGTTTAATGCATGAAAAATTACTTGTGATGACATCTATCATATAAAGATCACTTGATTATATCTGGTGTCTTGTAGATGTCACCATAGGTTCTTTCTTTTTTTCTCCAAAATTGAATAAATCCAATTATTAAGGTTAATTCCCAAATTTATTTGTATTCAAATCAAATGATTATAATTTTTGTTACTTATGTACCTTAAGTTTTTTTTTGGCGGATTATTGCATGAAATACATAGACATAAACCATATACTGTATTTACAACCCGATATAGTTACCGTAGATAAAATAAAGTATTATTTTGTGAACGCTAACGAAGACACAGCCAAAGTAAATGGATTTATGTTAGTTAAATATTTATTTTTAAGACAAATGTTCATTAATATGATAATTTGAACTAAAAATTATGTGTTTAATTATTTTAAATTAAAAGTAAGTGCTATTATAATTGTATATATGATCTTTTTGTAAAAGATGTTCTTAAAATATTTGTCAAAATTTTCTTGAAATTTAGTCCCGTGTTAATTAATTAAATATCTAAAACATATTCTTTTTTTCTTCTTCCAATTAGTAATAAGGTTCAGTTCATGTATTTGAAAATGCCATTGAGGTGAAATATCATACATTAAAAATTAATTAAATAAATAAAAAATATATAAAAAAAATAAGGCTATAGTGTGCGTTTTTATAAAAAATAAGTAATAATAAAAGAAAAACAGGAGTCATTTTATTACCAACAATCGATAAAATTAGCAAAAGTTACTACCAAAGCGTGTGTTTTATCACCACAACTCAATTTTTTTATATTTCATTTGTCCAAAATATTGCTGAAATGGACCATTTGCCCCGCGAAACATAAATATGCAAGTAAAAATTTAAAATCTTGTTCGAAATAACGGTTAAACAGACAAGTTTTGTGTAAACTTGTCCATTTACCGTTATTTCGAACCAAATTTTAAATTTAAACGTTCATTTTATGTTGCGTAGGGTTAAATCGTGCATTTTACCCACATTTTAAACAATTTAAATATAAAAAAGACTGAATTGTGGTGACAAAACATACGCTTTGGTAGTAATTTTTGCTTATTTATATTTTATGTGTTATTTTGAACCAAATATTTAATTTTTTAGTGCGATTTATTGTCATTTGGTCTGAAATTCTCCATTTAACCGACATTTTGAACAATTTTAATATTAAAAAATTGAGTTGTGGTGATAATATTATCTGTGGTAGAATTTTGGTATTGATTGTTCAAAATGACGTTCAAATGGACAAATAATGAATAAAAATACAAACAAAATATAAATCTGCAAAAACAACTTCCAAAGCGTGTGTTTTATCACCACAAATCTATTTTTGTATATTCCAATTGTTTAAAATTTGGGTTAAATGGACCATATAACTCCACGCAACATAAATTGCACGTAAAAATTTAATATTTGGTTCGAAATAACGGTTAAATAGACCAAATTTGTTTAAACTTGTCTATTTACCGTTGTTTTGAACAAAATTTAAAATTTTAACGTGCATTTTTATGTTGCGTGGGGTTAAATTGTGCATTTTACCCACATTTTGAACAATTTAAATATCAAAACATTGAGTTGTGGTGACAAAACATACGCTTTAAAAGTAATTTTTGCTAATTAATATATTTTTTTTGTGTTTTTGTTCATTATTTGTCCATTTGAACGTCACTTTGAACGACATGTACCAAAATCTTAACAAAATAATGGGTAAATGCAGAATTTCACCTCAAATGACATTAAATTGCACTCAAACATTAAACATTTTAATATGTCGTTTCAACCGTTATTTTGAACAAAATATTAACTATGAAACCAATTTCAATATGAATCAATTGAGTTATGGTGATAAAACACACTTTGGTAGAATTTTGGTATTACTTGTTCAAAATGACGTTAAAATGGACAAACAATGAATTTAAATACAAAAAAATATAAATTAGCAAAAATTACTACCAAAACGTGTGTTTTATCACCACAAATCTATTTTTGTGTATTCCAATTGTTCAAAATGTGGGTAAAATGGACAAAATAAACCACTTCAACATAAATTGCACGTAATAATTTAATATTTAAATCAAAATAACGGTAAAATAGACCAGTTTTGTTTAACTTGTCTATTTTCCGTTATTTTGAACAAAATTTTTAATTTTAACGTGCATTTTTATATTGCGTGGGGTTACATGGTGCATTTTACCCACATTTTAAACAATTTGGATATTTAAATATTGAATTGTGGTGACAAAACAAACGTTTTGGTAGTAATTTTTGCTTACTTATATTTTTTTTTGTTTAATTTTGATTCAAATATTAAATGTTTAAGTCCAATTTAATGTCATTTGAGGATAAATTCTCTATATGACCGACATTTTAAACAAAAACAATATGAAACAATTGAAATGTGGTTATAAAAGACACTTTGCTAAAATTTTGGTATTAATTGTTCAAAATGACGTTCAAATGGACAAATGATAAATAAAAACACAAATTAAATATAAATTAGCAAAAATTACTACCAAAGCGTGTGTTTAATGACCACAACTAAATTTTTTTATATTTCATGTATCAAAAAGGTGAGTAAAATGGACCATTTAACCAAGCACAACATTAAAATGGACGTAAAAATTTTACATTTTGTTCAAAATAACGGTAAAACAGACATCTTTTTTTGTAAAATTGTCTATTTACCGTTATTTCGAACCAAAATTTTAAATTTTTACGTGCATTTTTATATTGAATGGGGAAAATTGTGCATTTTACCCACATTTCGAACAATTTTAATATACAAAAATTGAATTGTTTTGACAAAACGTACGCTTTGGTAGTAATTTTTGCTTATTAATATTTTTTGTGTTATTTGAGCCAAAAATTTAATTGATAAGTGCAATTTAATGTCATTTGTGCTAAAATTCTCCATTTTACCAACATTTTGAAAAAATTTAATATGAAACAATTGAGTTGTGGTGATAAAACGCACTTTGGTAGAATTTTGGTATTTATTGTTCAAAATGACGTTCAAATGGACAAATAATGAATAAAAACACAAACAAAATATAAATTAGCAAAAAATAATACCATAGCGTGTGTTTTATCACTACAATTCAATTCTTTTATATTTCAATTTTCCAAAATGTGGGTGAAATTGACCATACAACCCCTCGAAACATAAAAATGCACTTTAAAATTTTTTATTTTGTTCGAAATAATGTTAAAACCGACAAGTTTTGTGTTAACTTGTCTATTTTCCGTTGTTTCGAACCAAATTTTAAATTTTTAAGTGCATTTGTATATTGTGTGGGGTTAAATAATGCATTTTACCCACATTTTGAACAATTTATATACCAAAAAATGGAGTTGTGGTGACGAAACACACGCTTTAGTAGTAATTTTTGCTAATTAATATTTTTTTTGTGTTTTTGTTCTTTATTTGTCCAAGTGCTAGTCATTTTGAACGAGATGTACCCAAAACTTAACAAAGTGATGGGTAAATGGAGAATTTCACCCGAAACGACACAAAACTGCACCTTAAAATGGAATTTTCTTATCGAAATAACGGTAAATGACACAAAACTTTAGTTTTAACGGTTATTTGGAACCAAATATTTAAGTTAAAATGCAATTAAATGTCATTTGGGATGAAATTCTCCATTTAACCGACATTTTGAACAATTTCAATATGAAACAATTTAATTGGTGATAAACCAAACTTCGGCTGAATTTGGTATTAATTGTTCAAAATGACGTTCAAATGGACAACTAATGAATAAAAAAACAAAAATAATATAAATTAGCAAATATTACTACCAAAGCGTGTGTTTTATCACCACAAATCTATTTATGTATATTCCAATTGTTCGAAATTTGGGTAAAATGGACCATTTAATCCCTCAAAACATAATAATGCACGTGTTAATTGAATATTTGGTTCAAAATAACGGTAAAACCGACCAATTTTGTAAAAACTTGTCTATTGGCCGTTATTTCGAACCAACATTTAAATTTTAACGTGCATTTTATGTTGCGTGGGGTTAAATTGTGCATTAAACCCACATTTTAAACAATTTAAATATTTAAAAAATTGAAATTGTGGTGACAAAACATACGCTTTGTTAGTTATTTTTGCTTACAAATATTTTATTTTGTGTTATTTTGTACCAAATATTATATTTTTAAGTGCAATTTAATGTCATTTGGGCTGAGATTCTCCATTTTACCGACATTTTGAACAATTTCAATATGAAACAATTGAGTTGTGAAGATTAAACACACTTTGGTAGAATTTTGGTAATAATTGTTCAAAATGACGTTCAAATGGACCAATAATGAATAAAAACCCCGTAAAAAAAAAAAATAAGCTAAAATTACTACCAAAGCGTGTGTTTTATCACCGCAACTCAATTTTTTTTTTGTGTTTTTGTTCATTATTTGTCCATTTGAACGTCATTTTGAAAGATATGGACAAATAATGAATTAAAACAAAAAAATTTAAATATGCAAAAATTACTACCAAAGCGTGCGTTTTATCACCACAACTCTAAAATGTGGGTAAAATGGACCATTTAACCCCGTACAACATTAAAATGCACGTTAAATTTTAATATTTTGTTCAAAATAACGGTAAAACAGACAAGTTTTGTGTGAACTTGTCTATTTACAATTATTTTGAACCAAACATTCGCTTTGGTAGTAGTCTCTGCTTATTATAATTTTTTTTGTAATATTTTGAACCAAATATTTAATTGTTAAGTGCGATTCAATGTCATTTGGTCTGAAATTCTCCATTTGACCGACATTTTGAACAATTTTAATATTAAACAATTGAGTTGTGGTGATCATATTATCTGTGTTAAACTTTTGGTATTAATTGTTCAAAATGACGTTCAAATGGACAAACAATGAATAAAAATACAAACGAAATATAAATAAGCAAGAATAAATTCCAAAGCGTGTGTTTTATCACCACAAATCAATTTTCTGTCTATTCCAATGGTTCAAAATTTGGGTAAAATGGACCATATCACTCCACGCAACATAAATTGCACCTTAAAAATTATATATTTGGTTCGAAATAACGGTAAAAGAGACAAGTTTTGTTTAAACTATTTTCCTATTTATTTATTTATCTATTTACCTATTTATCTATTTACCTATTTATCTGTTTATTTATTTATCTATTTACATATTAACCTATTTATCTTATAACTATTTGTCTATTTACCGTTATTTCGAATCAAATTTTTAATTTTTACGTGCATTTTTATATTGTGTGGGGTTTAATTGTGCATTTTACCCACATTTTGAACAATTTAAATATAAAGAAATTGAGTTGTGGTGACAAAACATACGCTTGGTAGTTATTTTTGCTTATATATTTTTTTTGTGTTACTTTGAATCAAATATTTAATTTTTAAGTGCAATTTAATGTCATTTGGGCTGAAATTCTCTAGTTAACCGCCATTGTGAACAATTGCAATACTAAACAGTTGATTTGTGGTGATAAAACACACTTTGGTAGATTTTTTGTATAAATTACTCAAAATGAGTTTCAAATGGACAAATTATCAATAAAACTACAAACAAAATATTAATTAGCAAAAATTACTACCAAATCGTGTGTTTTATCACCACAAATCAATTTTTGTATATTCCAATTCTTCAAAATGTGGGAAAAATGGACAATTTAACCCACCACAACATAAATTGCACGTAACAATTTAATATTTGAATCAAAATAACGGTAAAATAGACCTGTTTTGTTTAAACTTGTCTATTTTCTGTTATTTTGAACAAAATTTTTAATTTTAACGTGCATTTTTATATTGCGGGGGGTTACATGGTGCATTTTACCCACATTTTAAACAATTTGGATATTTTAATATTGAATTGTGGTGACAAAACACACGCTTTGGTAGTAATTTTTGCTTATTAATATTTTTTTTTGTTTAATTTTGAATCAAATATTATATTTTTAAGTCCAATTCAATGTCATTTGAGGTGAAATTCTCCATTTAACCGACATTTTGAACAATTTCAATATAAAACAATTGAAATTTGGTCATAAAACACACTTTGGTAGAATTTTGGTATTAATTGTTCAAAATGACGTTCAAATGGACAAATGATAAATTTAAACACAAAAAAAGTAGAAATTACTATCAAAACGTGTGTTTTTTCAACACAACTCAATTTTTCTATTTTTGAATTGTCCAAAATGTTTGTTAAATGGGCCATTTACCCCACACAACATGAAACTGCACGTAAAAATTTATAATTTGGTTCATAATAACGGTAAAACAGACAAATATTGTGAAAACTTGTGTATTTACCGTTACGTCGAACCAAATTTTAAATTCTTACGTACATTTTTATGTTGCGTGGGGTACAATTGTGCATTTAAATCACATTTCAAACAAATAAAATTTTCAAAAAATTGAATTGTGGTGACAAAACACGCGCTTTGGTAGTAATTTGCGCTTATTTATATATTTTTTTTTGTGTTATTTTGAACCAAATATTTAATTGATAAGTGCGATTCAATGTCATTTTGGCTGAAATTCTCCATTTGACCGACATTTTGAACAATTTTAATACTAAACAATTGAGTTGTGGTGATCATATTATCTGTGCTAAAATTTTGGTATAAATTGTTCAAAATGACGTTCAAATGGACAATCAATGAATTAAAATACAATCAAAATATAAATAAGCAGAAATTACTTCCAAAGCGTGTGTTTTATCACCACAAATCTATCTTTGTATATTCCAATTGTTCAAAATTTGGGTAAAATGGACCATATATCTCCACGCAACATAAATTGCAAGTTTAAATTTAATATTTGGTTCAAAATAACGGGTTAATAGACCAAATTGGTTTAAACTTGTCTATTTACCGTTATTTTGAACAAAATTTTAAATTTTAACGTGCATTTTTATATTACGTGAGGTTAAATTGTGCATTTTACCCACATTTTGAACAATTTAAATATAAAGAAATTGAATAGTGGTGACGAAACATACGCTTTGGTAGTAATTTTTGCTTATTAATATTTATTTTTCATGTTATTTTGAATCAAATATTAAATTTTTAAGTGCAAAATAATTTCATTTGGGCTTAAATTCTCCATTTAACTGACATTTTGAACAATTTCAATATGAAACAATTGAGTTGTGGTGATAAAACACACTTTGGTAGAATTTTGGTATTAATTGTTCAAAATGACGTTCAAATGGGCAAATAATGAATAAAAACATTAAAAAAAATATAAATTAGCAAAAAATACTACCAAAGCGTGTGTTGTAGCACCAATTTAGTTCAAACAAAGAACTAAAATTACCAATGATCACATCAGAAAACATAGATTTGATAAATCTCAAAGATTCATTATTTAATCATTCAAACAAAACAACGATTTTTCAAAACAAAAAGCTCATTACTAATACTCAACAGTGACAAAAGCAATTAAACAGTTATCATGGAAAAAGCCGACGTTGATAAAAAAATGAATAATCTTCTCGAAGACGAATCGACCTACATAAAAAATACAGATCCCACATCAAATACAGATCCCACATCAAAATTAACAACAAAAACTAACAGAATACATAAAAACCTCTTTGACTTAAAAATAATAGATCACCAGACAAAAAATAGACTTAAAATAAAAAGCCTCATAACCCCGAGAATTTACGGATTGCCTAAATTACACAAACCGAACATCCCCCTTAGACCAATAGTTTCAACGATTAATTCTCCAATTTACAATATTTTAAAATATAATAATAACATTTTAAAAATGTTAACAATCAACAGTTAATATAACGTAAAAAACTCAACGGTAAATATAACGTGAATTTAAAAATTTGGGTAAAACAGTCAAACTCAACACAAATGACATCTTAGTATCTTTTGATGTTATTTCGTTGTTTACCAACAAACCACTTGATCTAGCACTTGACCAAATAAATGAAAGATTTGAGGAAATAAAACACGAAACACAACTAACGAAAGATCTATTCATGGAAATTCTGAGTTTTTGCGTCAAGAACTACAATTATTTTACTTACAACCAAACAATCTTCAAACAAATAAAAGGGTTGGCAATGGGAAACCTTCTATCTCCAGTCCTCGCCGACATTTTTTTAACGGTTTTTACAGGCCATTATTGCCCCGTACCGTGTCAACAATTTGACTTCATCGGTTTCGATCACGAGCCAGCTCTTCAAACCGTTGTAGACAGTTTGAAGATGCCAGATCGCTCTCTACGCCGTGGATCCATTGACGCCGACAGCGACCTCTTCGCCTACCGAAAGGCGATTCTCCCTTTAAGGTTCGCTGTATCATTCGGTGCGGATCATCACGCAGAACGTGTCCGAGCCAGCGTACTCGCTGTCCTTTAATTTCATGCACGATATCAGGAATTTGCATTAAATTCCTGATCTCGTGATTGAAACGAACTCGGTAAGTGCCACCGACGTTGAGTTTTGGACCATATATCACACGCATGATTCTTCTCTCGAATGTTAGAAGCCATCTTTCGTCCCCATCCGTCAAGGTCCAACTCTCTTATCCATACATGACAACGGGTCTGATCAACACTCTGTACAGTTTCAGCTTATCCGTATTTGCAAGATATTTTGATTTCAGCAGTAGACGTAGAGGATACAAAGCCCGATTGCCAGCGGCAAGGCGGACCTTGATATCCTCTCCCACACTATTATCGTGAGTGATGAGAGATCCAAGATACTTGAATCTCATCACTCCTTCAAACGTGTGGCTACCACTACTGAAATCAATTGCGTCTTGGTCTCTAAAACCCGAGATTAGATATTTGGTTTTTGACTCGTTGATTTTGAGACCAACAGAAGCTGAACACTGTTCCAGTGGATCAAGTATCTCTTTCACTCCGTTGCCATTTAATCCAATCACACAGATATCATCTGCATAAGCAAGAAGTTAATTGGATTGTCGGAATAAGATGTTGTCCTGAGGTGTTGCACTTTTACGAAGGATGTACTCCAACATGAGATTAAAAAGTATCGGGGACAGCGCATCTCCTTGTCAAACACCGGAATTGATTTTAAAAGTTCTCGATAGCCTGTTCTCAACTTAAACACAGCATTGTGACTGCGTTACTGTCATTTTACAGAGATGAACATATTTTTTCGGTATTGTAACGAGTGATCGCTACAATTAATTTAAAAAAATCTTAAGTTGGAAATCTCTGGAAAAAAAAACACAAAATCTATTTTTCCAAATTCTCGATTTTTCTCGAAATTAAAAAATTTGCAACCAAAACAAAATGAAATAAAAATAAATTTGCAAACGAGAGTGGAATGAATGACATAATTGATAACGGGTGATAGATGGCTATAAAAGAAAAATTTTACACCGATGCGGGAGTTCAGTTTTGGGAGTCAAGGAAGTTGGTTTGCTTAAGTTTTGTGATGTAAACCATTTACATATTTTGTGTTTTTTAAGTAAAAAGTCATTAAATAGTAAATGACTAAATAGATAAAATAATATGGACCTCAAAATTCAATATCTATATTAATATTTTTATAGTTATAAAATAAATTATTAGACTAAGTGATTTTGTGGGTGTAATAAATTAATAATAAACAAATAAACCTTCCTAATATATATTTAACCTGAAAACATAAAAATCTAAAAATAAAAATTAAATAAATACTAAAATATTCAGTTATCAAATAAAAAACCCATGACTTATATCTAAACTTGCACGAAAATCGGAGTGCTTTTGCAAGAGTGATACAAATCAATGATCCAAATCATAAATACAATTCATCTACAAAAAAATTTTCACCGGCTAGTACAAATGTGCTTCTAACAAAATCAACGTGGCAAATGGATACACGGACCACAATGGATACATCGAACGTAATGGTCGACCATTCAAATTAAGAGCTCAGGTTTTTCTAGTTTATTTAATTATTGTTATACTATATTAATTATTATATATTTATTTTTTTATTTATTCTAAATTTATATTTCCCTTTCTTAATTTTATATGTATATCTTAACAGATATTTATATAGATATATATACATATACAAATTTTTTTTTTTCATTATATTTAAATTAATTAAGTTTAGAATTAACGTTGTATGCACTTATGTATATATATATATTGAATTTTCAAGTCATATGGTATGGCATACTAATAAAAGCAGTTTATAATTTCTTATAATTATTAATTTTCATTCACAAAACTCGCTAAATATGATTCGTTTGTTCCGTTCATCAGTGCAATTTATTTTAGGTTCAGAATGAATTAAACTTTTATCGGTGAGAATGTAACAGTGTCGGTGTGTAGTAGGATGATGGTAAGGTAAGTATCATTGCCTGCTTGTATCCCCAATTTTAATTTTCTCTCCCATATTCCTTTGCTTTCCCGGTTTCCTTCCATGCGGTCTAGCAAGACCCACTCATGTTTCGAGAAACCCCACACCCAAACCCTGAGCCTTAGCTGGCTAAAGATGACCGCCTCGAAACCTCTGAGTGAGTAAAAAAAAAAAATTTTCGGTAACAACTAAAGTTTACCTTCGGTTGTTACAGATGGCACCCAAACTTTAAAATGGCTTCAACATTTTTTTTGTCTCATTTTTTCCAATCTATAGCATAAACTATCATTAACTTTATTTAATTAAATATTTGAGATGCCCTTGTTTCCATTTGTTGAATATGGATGTTGAATATCGGTGCAGTTTATAACTAAAGTAACTCGCATTAATTCCAAAATAATAATTTTTTTTTGTCGATTTTAATGTTCGATTCGTTACTTTCATTTTTTTTCATCATATTAATTGATAAAGATCTTTCTCGCAAATACATCCATCTTACAATGATGTTGAATTATTTGTTTGTTTAAGTTAGATTTTATTAATCAATATAAATACCTTTTGCTATTCCCTTCCTTATTCCTAGTTATTTTTTTCCGGCACAGGCAATGATACGAGTGCACTATATGTTATTATATTGTACATTTATCGTCATATTCTGCGGCATACCGATGACTGTTGCATTCTCTCGATTATATTTTTTTTATAAATCATATATTATTCATCTAACATTTTGTTTTGGTTATTGGAAAATTCGAGAATTTTCACATTAAAATTTTGATAGAAAAACTAATTGTTTCGATCAAATTACTTAAAGATATCTTTTGTACCTTTCTCAACTTTTGAAATCAATTAAGGTTTAGTAACCAGCATTTAAGATTCTGTTTTGGTATTATTTATATTTAATTTTGTTATATATATTTTGATACCTGTATTATAATATAGTTTCTTCACCATGTCTTCGTTTAGTATAAAATCGGGCAATTTGGAAAGCGACGAATTTCGTATTGAGTGTGAGGTACGTCAAATATCAGGTCCTATCAAAAATCAGTTTCAAGCTTTAAATGCACGATTTAGCTTAGAGTCTAGTAACCCTGAACTTATTCCACGAAAACCGCACGAAGAAGCAGTGAAGTATCCAAATACCGAAGTTTCCCTAAGTACATTTAAATTTGCAATATCTGCAAGTCACTCTGTTAGATTTAATCGAAAATAGGTCAGATGATGATACTGAATTGGAAGTCATCGCATCTCGACTTACTCATATCCAAGGTCGTTTCCAACGTATTTCCTCCGTTGAAGATGTTCAATCTACTTGTCTTTAGTATATAAAAAATGGTTAAGATTTGATATCGCTGTGTGAAAATCATAAACAAAACAAACAAGATATCAATAGTTCCATAGCAGGGATAAGTGCTATAAACATTGCTGACTTTGTGGCTGAGTCAAACCTCGGTTCTCGCCAAAATGTACATCAAACTGAAGAAAATGCATCCACCCCAAAATCGAATAATATAAATAATCAACGATCCAATTTACCTTTTTACCCTGGTATCGAGCCAGTCCATGAACATCCTATGCATAATAATTTACCGACCCAATTTACATATGAACCCCGTAATTACTATCCAATAGAACCATACGCTAATTATGTCCCATTACCGGCTCATGGGCAATTAGGCGCTCACTACCCATTACCAAATTATAATTTTGTGCCTTCCGGGGTAACTTATGGAATTCGTCCGAATGTAATTAATCCAGTAGATAGGACAAATTTTACAAACCAAGGTCAAACTCCACGTTTAACCCATCCTAGTGGTTTGCTTACTGGTGTGAAACCAAATAATTTTACACCCGTTTATAAGTGGAAAGTTAGATTTGACGGATCTTCTACTGGTATAGCCGTGGAGAATTTTTTTCGAAGACTCGAACATTTGGCATTAACTCACAATGTACCTCTATCTCAATTAATAAACGATATTACCTTTTTACTGGATGGTCTAGCACAAGAACATTACTGGCTTATTATTGGAAACAGCCCGAGCTGTACCTGGGATGAACTACGTAGTTCCTTTTTACACAGATTTCAAGATCGAAGAACTGATGTAGATATCCGTAAACTAATTGATCACAGGAAACAAAAACCAAAAGAGTCATTTGTTGATTTCTACTACAGCATTCTTACTCTCGCGATGCCCATGAAAATTCCCCTACCTGAACTGGAGTTAATGGAAACATTAAGAAAAAACATGAGAGTAGGGTTAATTGTTCATTTAGCGGGCAAAACTATATCGTCGGTAGCGGATTTAGTCAGTATATGCATATCAACCGAAGATGCCTGGAAAAGTATCGGTTATGTTCCAGAATCGTATTCGGGGTATAAAACTCCAAGCGTACATGAATTTTATCGTTCTTCCAATGATGCAAACCCACAAACAGGAAATAATGGGTTTAGTACATTAAATAATCAGAATGTTGCTAGCACGGTTTCACGAACCGATCCTGTTATCACAAATAACCTTGAGTCTCACTTACAAGGTCAACCACTAGATTTGGATACCATAAATGCTTTCAATCAGCCGCCGAACATAAAGTACAACTCAAGCACTCCACCGCCCATTATTTGTTGGAACTGCCGAGTTTCTGGTCATTTTTGGATGGACTGTGATGTGCCACCACGAATTTTTTGCTATTCTTGTGGGGCTCCTGATGTCCGAAAGCCTCATTGTCCTCGATGTTCTCGGAAAACGGGAAACTTAATGCCGGAGATGAACATTACCGGGCCACCTCGTTTCCGACAAGCGATTCAAGGTCCCAACCCAAGAATAAGTACCCCTACGACAAGTTCAAAAGTTTTGAACACTCAAGGTTATCACAAATAATTAGCCTCAGTCCATATGTTAAAAGTACTTCACATAGGCTACGATCCATAAAATATTTTAAAGATAAAAAAATTACTTACAATAAGATCGCCGAATCAGTATTTTCCGATTTCTCTCAAACCGTAAAAGATAATCGTCCATATGCGACTGTTTCTATACAAGGGCGAAAGATTCGTGGATTGTTGGATAGTGGTGCTTCAATCACTGCTCAGGGTAAGGGATCGACTGAATTTATTGAACGGAATGGTCTTACACTTCATCCAATTACCTCGTTTGTTAAAACTGCTTGTGGTGCTGCGCAGTGAGTCCTTGGATATGTCAATAGTGAAATTACTTTTAACGATCACACCGCCTCAATGAAAATATTTATTATACCATCTCTCGAACAAACTTTGTATTTAGGGTGCGATTTCTGGGAAATGTTCCGTTTAGCGCCTAGAGTGATTGAGAAATTGTCTATAGATTCATCACCTGAACCAAGTCCCTCCAGTCAACAACATCATCTTACTATCGATCAGCAGCGTAAACTTCAGAACATTCTTGAAGGGTTACCCAGCTTTGAAAAACTAGGACTGGGAAGAACCCCTTTAATAAGCCACAGTATTGACGTTGGGGAGGCAGCGCCCATCAAACAAAGATTTTATGCAGTTTCACCTGCTGTTCAAAAACTTATCTATGATGAACTAGATTGGATGATATCACTTGATGTCATCGAAGAAAGCCACAATGCTTGGAGCTCTCCGATGGCTGTCGTAAAAAAGGCAAATGGTTGCATCCGATTGTGTTTAGATGCTCGTCGATTGAATGCGGTGACCAAAAAGGATGCATATCCGTTGCCACTGATAGATGGCCTGTTAAGTCGGTTGGATCAAACGAAGTACATCTCGAGCTTGGATCTCAAGGACGCCTTTTGGCAGATCCCTTTGGATCTAGCTTCGAGAGAAAATCGGCGTTTTCTGTCCCGGGGCGCCCATTATATCAATTTAGGGTTTTGCCGTTCGGGCTCTGCAATGCGCCTCAAACTTTATCTAGATTAATGAATAAGGTAATCCTCCACCAATTGCATAATCGGGTATTCGTGAACCTTGACGATCTTTTGATAACAACATCTTCTTTAGAGGAACATTTCTCCCTTCTCGCAGAGGTTGCAGAACGCCTAGCTAAAGCTGGCCTCACAATTAATGTTGAGAAAAATAAGTTTTTACTAAAAGAGATCGGGTACCTAGGTCATGTGATTGGTGAGGGTGGGTTAAGACCGAACCCTGATAAAGTGAAAGCCATTGCAGAGTTTCCCGTTCCTAAAACCGTTCGACAGCTTCGTAGATTTTTGGGTGTCACGGGATGGTATCGGCGTTTCATCCGGAATTATTCTTCTCTATCAGGACCGCTTACTGATCTTCTAAAGAAAAATCAAAAATTCAGATGGACGGAATCTTCACAAGATGCATTTGACTCATTGAAAGCGGCTTTAAGTAGCACCCCAGTTCTTGCTACTCCTGATTTTAGCAAGCGTTTCTATTTGCAGTGTGATGCCAGTTCTACCGGGATAGGGGCAGTGCTTTTCCAAAAGGATCTAGATGGTCACGATTAGCCTTTGGCTTATATGTCGCATAAGTTGACAGCAACACAAAGGAACTATAGTGTTACCGAACTAGAGTGTTTGGCTGTAGTTTTGGCAATCCAAAAGTATCGGGCATATGTTGAGGGAATGGCATTTACGGTCATTACTGATCATTCCAGTCTGACTTGGTTAATGACTACAAAGGATCTTACTGGTCGTTTGGCTCGTTGAAGCTTAAAGCTACAAGGCTTTAATTTTGAGATAGAGTATCGGAAGGGATCTCAAAATAATGTACCTGATGCATTATCGAGGGTTCACATGGATGAGTTTTCTTTGTCTGATCAACCATTAAATATTAATTTAGATGGTCCCGAATTCAGTTCTCAGGAGTATATTACTATGGTTCTTGCGTTAGAAAATAGTATCGGGAAAAATAACACCCAAACAGTAAATGGGAAAGTTTATATAAATATCAAACCCTATTCTTCCACGCATACTCAAACTGACATTCCTTATTGGAAACTGGTAGTACCAGAAGCGCTTTGTCCCATTTTAATTCAATCCGCACATTTACCACCTTCATCAGGACATCTAGGAATTAAGAAAACAAGCGAGATTTTAAAAAGATATTTCTATTGGCCCTCTTTAACTGGTGATGTTCGGAAGTTTGTTTCTTCTTGTGAGGCATGTAAAGAAAATAATGCCGTAAACCAATCTATTCGACCTCCTCTTGGTATGCTGCCCATGACTTCGAGACCTTGGCAGCGGATATATTTAGATTTTCTGGGTCCGTATCCCAGAACGAAAAATGGAAATACCTCTATACTGATCGTGGTGGATCATTTATCTAAGTTTGTGTTGACACAAGCAGTTCGTCAGGCAACTGCAATCGAAGTTGTAAAGTTCCTTGAAACTCATGTGTTTCTTGTATTCGGGGTCCCGGAAGTGATAGTGACGGATAATGGTCGCCAATTTGAATCAAAGCTCGTGGAAAATTTATGTGCTAAGTATGGGACACGACACATTTTTACGCCTAAGTACTCTCCCCAAGCAAATGCCTCCGAGCGAGTAAATCGTACGCTGTTAGCTGCATTAAGGTCAAATATCAAAACCGATCAGAAAGTATGGGATGTAAGTCTCCCGGCAATCACGCATGCACTAAGAAATTCGGTACATAACTCTACTGGATTTTCACCCCATTTTGTTGTTTTTGGACAACATGCCATCTTACATGGTTCGATTTATAAAGTCCTTACGGAAACTCAACAGCTGACAGGTAACTATCTTGACGTTACAACAAAACCAGAAATTTTACATTCCATTTATCAAGAAGTGGCCAATAATTTAGAAAAAGCATTTACCAAAAATCAATCTAATTATAACTTGCGGAGTCGTCTTCCGAAGATAGCCATTGGGCAACCTGTGTATGTACGCAACTTTAAACAAAGTAATGATGCAGAAAAGTTTGCTGCAAAACTTGCTCCGAAGTTTATAAAAGGTATCGTTTCCAAACTAATAGGTAATGTTTCTTGTGAGGTTTCTGATAGTAACGGAAAATCAATGGGAATTTATCATTTAAAAGATGTTAAACTATAAAGCGTATACCTATCATTATTAACAAAATTCTTATATTATGCGGGTAAACCTAAACGAATTGTTTGATAAAGTAGAAAAAAATCAATCCATCTATCAAAAAGCCCGGCTAAGACCCATCTCAGGGGCAGGTCGTCCCCACGATTTGTAACGAGTGATCGCTACAATTAATTTAAAAAAATCTTAAGTTGGAAATCTCTGGAAAAAAACACAAAATCTATTTTTCCAAATTCTCGATTTTTCTCGAAATTTAAAAATTTGCAACCAAAACAAAATGAAATAAAAATAAATTTGCAAACGAGAGTGGAATGAATGACATAATTGATAACGGGTGATAGATGGCTATAAAAGAAAAATTTTACACCGATGCGGGAGTTCAGTTTTGGGAGTCAAGGAAGTTGGTTTGCTTAAGTTTTGTGATGTAAACCATTTACATATTTTGTGTTTTTTAAGTAAAAAGTCATTAAATAGTAAATGACTAAATAGATAAAATAATATGGACCTCAAAATTCAATATCTATATTAATATTTTTATAGTTATAAAATAAATTATTAGACTAAGTGATTTTGTGGGTGTAATAAATTAATAATAAACAAATAAACCTTCCTAATATATATTTAACCTGAAAACATAAAAATCTTAAAATAAAAATTAAATAAATACTAAAATATTCAGTTATCAAATAAAAAAACCCATGACTTAAATCTAAACTTGCACGAAAATCGGAGTGCTTTTGCAAGAGTGATACAAATCAATGATCCAAATCATAAATACAATTCATCTACAAAAAAATTTTCACCGGCTAGTACAAATGTGCTTCTAACAAAATCAACGTGGCAAATGGATACACGGACCGCAATGGATACATCGAACGTAATGGTCGACCATTCAAATTAAGAGCTCAGGTTTTTCTAGTTTATTTAATTATTGTTATACTATATTAATTATTATATATTTATTTATTTATTTATTCTAAATTTATATTTCCCTTTCTAAATTTTATATGTATATCTTAACAGATATTTATATAGATATATATACATTTTCAAATTTTTTTTTTCATTATATTTAAATTAATTAAGTTTAGAATTAACGTTGTATGCACTTATGTTTATATATATATTGAATTTTCAAGTCATATGGTATGGCATACTAATAAAAGCAGTTTAAAATTTCTTAAAATTATTAATTTTCATTCACAAAACTCGCTAAATATGATTCGTTTGTTCCGTTCATCAGTGCAATTTATTTTAGGTTCAGAATGAATTAAACTTTTATCGGTGAGAATGTAACAGTGTCGGTGTGTAGTAGGATGACGGTAAGGTAAGTATCATTGCCTGCTTGTATCCCCAATTTTAATTTTCTCTCCCATATTCCTTTGCTTTCCCGGTTTCCTTCCATGCGGTCTAGCAAGACCCACTCATGTTTCGAGAAACCCCACACCCAAACCCTGAGCCTTAGCCGGCCAAAAATGACCGCCTCGAAACCTCTGAGTGAGTAAAAAAAAAAAAATTTTCGGTAACAACTAAAGTTTACCTTCGGTTGTTACAGTATTCCTAAATATTCAAGCGCATACCATAATCTCTCTTGATTGATCGAGTCATAGGCTTGCTTGAAATCTAGGAATACCTGGTGTACATCGCGAGATGTTTCGTAGTACTTGGAAAGAATCATCCGTAGCGAAAAAACTTGATCAGTGACTGACCGATTTGGACGGAATCCTCCATGGTAGTCACCGACAATTTCCTCCGCTAGAGGAGTAATTCTTCCCAAGATAATGTATGACAGTACCTTATATGCTGTGCAAAGGAGAGCTATACCGCGATAATTCTCACATTTCAAGCGATCACCCTTCTAAAAAATTGGGCATAACGCGGCCTTTTTCCATTCTTCGGGCATAACTTCATTTCGCCATACCAATCGAACAAGGTCGAAAAGACAGTTCCACAAAGTTAGCCCTCTGAATATCAAGAGCTCTGAATTAATGCAATCAACTCCTGTTGAACGATTTTTCTTTAATTTCTTCATGGTCATTGTGAATTCCTCATAGGATGGATCCTCAATGAACATCTCTACGGTCTGTATTTGAGGGTATTCAAACACAGCTTGTGATACATGTGGAACATTGAGTAAATCAGAAAAATGTTCACGCCATGTATCGAGTACCGCATCGACGTTAACACAGAGGTTTCCATCCTGGTCCCGAATGGCAGTTGACCGAGATCTTAAGGTATGGTGCAATTCGGTGATTCCTTTAAAGAAACCACGCGAATTGTGCTCATTGCTGAGTTGTTGTACTCTTAAGACCTTAGCCTTCCACCATTCTCGCTTCTTCAGTCTACAAATGCGTTAAGCTGTCCTCCTAGCGAGAACTGCCTTGTTTTTCCTTGCGATTGTAAACCGAGTCTGCGCTTCATTATAGGCTATATTTCGTTGTTCAACAGCAAGACGACACTCCTCATCAAACCAACCATTTTTGGGCTAAGTTTTCACTATACCGAGAGTGTGCTGGGCAGCATCGACAACCGAGGTTTTCAATACTTCCCAGACACTGTTCACATCATCAGATTGGTAATTGGATTGTATAATGCTTTTGCTGACAAGATCTTGATATTATCGTTGCGTTTCTTCATTTATCAGACCTTCACAGGAGAATCGCATTGTATATTCTCCTGTCCTCCCTGACTTGTACGAAAATTTCCATCGTAGCTTTGCAGCAACCATAAAATGGTCACTGCCTACGAATTTTGTTGACGACCGATACGATCTCACATCTTGGACAACCCGAGCCTGCCCTTTTGAAATCAACACATGGTCAATTTGGCTTCGGGATGTTTTACGTGGGTGTGTCCATGTTTCTAAGTCGATGTTTTTATGAGGAAAGAATGTACTTGCTACTTTGAGATAATGAGCGATCGTAAAGTACATCATTCTTTCCCAATTCTCGGTCGCAGTTTCGTGTCGGGAGTACGGACCTATATTGTTACATAAGTCGGTCTGATTTCTGCCAGCTCTAGCATTAAAGTCACTAATCACCAATTTGACATCGTGCTCCGGTATAGAACCCATCAGATTATCTAGATTATTGTAAAATGAGTCTTTATCCTGGGATTGGCTTACATCAGTGGGCGCATGTATACAGACAATTGGCAGGTTGGCTAATCTCATGTGCAAGCGAAGCTTACACATTCGATTATCGACTGCTTGAAAGTCCAAGACAGCCTTTTTTACCTGTGGCCCAATGAGAAATCCAACCCCAAGATTTCCGAGGTCATCTCCACTGTGTAGCAACGTTTAGCCTTGGGACACATGGTCTCCACTTTTAGGCCATCGAGTTTCTTGGAGAGCAACGAGTTCCAGCCGATACTCTTTTATGCATGTGATAAGGCCGTCCAACGCGCCAGGTTTTCTTAATGACTGCACGTTCCACGTGCCGATCTTCAATCTCGTGTCTGGGTACTTAAGCGGGGGTTAATTTTTTTTGTTGTTTTGGCGGTATCCGATTTTTTTATTTTTGTTGACATTTTTAACATTTTCACGGTTTTGCGGATGCGGGTCGTCAGCCCAGCAATCCAACCAGATTTAGTCGCCTCCTACGACAAGCTCTAGATACTGTGGTGGTATTCTATGGGTCTCATGTTTCGTTCGTAATATTTACGAAACACGAATGCCCCCAACCACAGGGCATCGCCGACATAGTGATGGAAAAACTGTTCTTTGAAAGCTTACAAATACTAACCATAAAGCCAACCTTTATAAAAAAATATGTAGATGACATAATTTAAGCTATTCCACCAGACCTAGTTGCGTCAACAAAAACACTGTTTGAGCTTTTCAATACCAACATAAGGTTTACAGTTGAAACCGAAAACCACAACAAAATCTCCTTTCTAGACGTCCTTTTAATTAGACAAAACTCAAACATACATACTATTTGGTATAAAAAGCCAACATTTTCAGGAGGAATTCTAAATTTCACCGATACATATCACCGATCCAGAATATAGAAAACAGAATATATCCAATAAATATAATTACCTTACAAATAACAATTATACAACTAAACTCGTCAAAAACCTAATACACAAAACTTTATATACATACAATAATAATAAAAAACGAAATACTGACAGTCAGAACAAAAATCAACAAATTATCTTTGGCACTATGTCATACATTCCTCAACTATCCGAATATGTTCACAAAACCTTTAAAGATAATGAACAAGATAAAAAAATAGCAACCAAGATCACCAATAAGAATAACTCATTTTTTTTCAAAATTAAAAGACTCTATTGATATTGACAAACACACAGATGTGGTTTATTCAATCCCGTGCGGCTCTTGCGATAAAATATATATTGGACAAACATCACAAATGCTAAAGAAACGCTTACAACAACATGAAGGTGACATAAGAAATAAAACAAACAAAACAGCACTAGCCCAACACTCAATAAACACAAACCACAGATTCAAATTTAAAAACACAAGTATACTGGATTCAGACCAACACACAAGCAGAAGAGAATTTCTTGAATCAGCTAATATATTTTTAAATGACCACAAAACTATCAATTTTAAAACTGACACACAGTACATTAACAGTAATTACAAACACTTACTAAACACATTCAAAATAGCTAGAAACAGAAAGTCATAATTTGAACTGATAATCGTGAATAACCAAAAGCAGTAACAATAAAAATTAAAATTTTTTTTTTTTTGACAGTGACTTATCAAGCGTCCGTATAAATTTATAAGTTTAGTTTTAATTGTATGTTTAATGCATGAAAAATTACTTGTGATGACATCTATCATATAAAGATCACTTGATTATATCTGGTGTCTTGTAGATGTCACCATAGGTTCTTTCTTTTTTTCTCCCAAATTGAATAAATCCAATTATTAAGGTTAATTCCCAAATTTATTTGTATTCAAATCAAATGATTATAATTTTTGTTACTTATGTACCTTAAGTTTTTTTTTGGCGGATTATTGCATGAAATACATAGACATAAACCATATACTGTATTTACAACCCGATATAGTTACCGTAGATAAAATAAAGTATTATTTTGTGAACGCTAACGAAGACACAGCCAAAGTAAATGGATTTATGTTAGTTAAATATTTATTTTTAAGACAAATGTTCATTAATATGATAATTTTAACTAAAAATTATGTGTTTAATTATTTTAAATTAAAAGTAAGTGCTATTATAATTGTATATATGATCTTTTTGTAAAAGATGTTCTTAAAATATTTGTCAAAATTTTCTTGAAATTTAGTCCCGTGTTAATTAATTAAATATCTAAAACATATTCTTTTTTTCTTCTTCCAATTAGTAATAAGGTTCAGTTCATGTATTTGAAAATGCCATTGAGGTGAAATATCATACATTAAAAATTAATTAAATAAAAAATATATAAAAAAAATAAGGCTATAGTGTGCGTTTTTATAAAAAATAAGTAATAATAAAAGAAAAACAGGAGTCATTTTATTACCAACAATCGATAAAATTAGCAAAAGTTACTACCAAAGCGTGTGTTTTATCACCACAACTCAATTTTTTTATATTTCATTTGTCCAAAATATTGCTGAAATGGACCATTTGCCCCGCGAAACATAAATATGCAAGTAAAAATTTAAAATCTTGTTCGAAATAACGGTTAAACAGACAAGTTTTGTGTAAACTTGTCCATTTACCGTTATTTCGAACCAAATTTTAAATTTAAACGTTCATTTTATGTTGCGTAGGGTTAAATCGTGCATTTTACCCACATTTTAAACAGTTTAAATATAAAAAAGACTGAATTGTGGTGACAAAACATACGCTTTGGTATTAATTTTTGCTTATTTATATTTTATGTGTTATTTTGAACCAAATATTTAATTTTTAAGTGCACTTTAATGTCATTTGGTCTGAAATTCTCCATTTAACCGACATTTTGAACAATTTTAATATTAAAAAATTGAGTTGTGGTGATAATATTATCTGTGGTAGAATTTTGGTATTGATTGTTCAAAATGACGTTCAAATGGACAAATAATGAATAAAAATACAAACAAAATATAAATCTGCAAAAACAACTTCCAAAGCGTGTGTTTTATCACCACAAATCTATTTTTTGTATATTCCAATTGTTTAAAATTTTTGTAAATGGACCATATAACTCCACGCAACATAAATTGCACGTAAAAATTTAATATTTGGTTCGAAATAACGGTTAAATAGACCAAATTTGTTTAAACTTGTCTATTTACCGTTGTTTTGAACAAAATTTAAAATTTTAACGTGCATTTTTATATTGCGTGGGGTTAAATTGTGCATTTTACCCACATTTTGAACAATTTAAATATCAAAACATTGAGTTGTGGTGACAAAACATACGCTTTAAAAGTAATTTTTGCTAATTAATATATTTTTTTTGTGTTTTTGTTCATTATTTGTCCATTTGAACATCACTTTGAACGACATGTACCAAAATCTTAACAAAATAATGGGTAAATGCAGAATTTCACCTCAAATGACATTAAATTGCACTCAAACATTAAACATTTTAATATGTCGTTTCAACCGTTATTTTGAACAAAATATTAACTATGAAACCAATTTCAATATGAATCAATTGAGTTATGGTGATAAAACACACTTTGGTAGAATTTTGGTATTACTTGTTCAAAATGACGTTAAAATGGACAAACAATGAATTTAAATACAAAAAAATATAAATTAGCAAAAATTACTACCAAAACGTGTGTTTTATCACCACAAATCTATTTTTGTGTATTCCAATTGTTCAAAATGTGGGTAAAATGGACAAAATAAACCACTTCAACATAAATTGCACGTAATAATTTAATATTTAAATCAAAATAACGGTAAAATAGACCATTTTTGTTTAACTTGTCTATTTTCCGTTATTTTGAACAAATTTTTTAATTTTAACGTGCATTTTTATATTGCGTGGGGTTACATGGTGCATTTTACCCACATTTTAAACAATTTGGATATTTAAATATTGAATTGTGGTGACAAAACACACGTTTTGGTAGTAATTTTTGCTTACTTATATTTTTTTTTGTGTAATTTTGATTCAAATATTAAATTTTTAAGTCCAATTTAATGTCATTTGAGGATAAATTCTCTATATGACCGACATTTTAAACAAAAACAATATGAAACAATTGAAATGTGGTGATAAAAGACACTTTGCTAAAATTTTGGTATTAATTGTTCAAAATGACGTTCAAATGGACAAATGATAAATAAAAACACAAATTAAATATAAATTAGCAAAAATTACTACCAAAGCGTGTGTTTAATGACCACAACTAAATTTTTTTATATTTCATGTATCAAAAAGGTGAGTAAAATGGACCATTTAACCAAGCACAACATTAAAATGGACGTAAAAATTTTACATTTTGTTCAAAATAACGGTAAAACAGACATCTTTTTTTGTAAAATTGTCTATTTACCGTTATTTCGAACCAAAATTTTAAATTTTTACGTGCATTTTTATATTGAATGGGGAAAATTGTGCATTTTACCCACATTTCGAACAATTTTAATATACAAAAATTGAATTGTTTTGACAAAACGTACGCTTTGGTAGTAATTTTTGCTTATTAATATTTTTTGTGTTATTTGAGCCAAAAATTTAATTGATAAGTGCAATTTATTGTCATTTGTGCTAAAATTCTCCATTTTACCAACATTTTGAAAAAATTTAATATGAAACAATTGAGTTGTGGTGATAAAACGCACTTTGGTAGAATTTTTGTATTTATTGTTCAAAATGACGTTCAAATGGACAAATAATGAATAAAAACACAAACAAAATATAAATTAGCAAAAAATAATACCATAGCGTGTGTTTTATCACTACAATTCAATTCTTTTATATTTCAATTTTCCAAAATGTGGGTGAAATTGACCATACAACCCCTCGAAACATAAAAATGCAATTTAAAATTTTTTATTTTGTTCGAAATAATGTTAAAACCGACAAGTTTTGTGTTAACTTGTCTATTTTCCGTTATTTCGAACCAAATTTTAAATTTTTAAGTGCATTTGTATATTGTGTGGGGTTAAATAATGCATTTTACCCACATTTTGAACAATTTATATACCAAAAAATGGAGTTGTGGTGACGAAACACACGCTTTAGTAGTAATTTTTGCTAATTAATATTTTTTTTGTGTTTTTGTTCTTTATTTGTCCAAGTGCTAGTCATTTTGAACGAGATGTACCCAAAACTTAACAAAATGATGGGTAAATGGAGAATTTCACCCGAAACGACACAAAACTGCACCTTAAAATGGAATTTTCTTATCGAAATAACGGTAAATGACACAAAACTTTAGATTTAACGGTTATTTGGAACCAAATATTTAAGTTAAAATGCAATTAAATGTCATTTGGGATGAAATTCTCCATTTAACCGACATTTTGAACAATTTCAATATGAAACAATTTAATTGGTGATAAACCAAACTTCGGCTGAATTTGGTATTAATTGTTCAAAATGACGTTCAAATGGACAACTAATGAATAAAAAAACAAAATAAATATAAATTAGCAAATATTACTACCAAAGCGTGTGTTTTATCACCACAAATCTATTTATGTATATTCCAATTGTTCGAAATTTGGGTAAAATGGACCATTTAATCCCTCAAAACATAATAATGCACGTGTTAATTGAATATTTGGTTCAAAATAACGGTAAAACCGACAAATTTTGTAAAAACTTGTCTATTGGCCGTTATTTCGAACCAACATTTAAATTTTAACGTGCATTTTATGTTGCGTGTTTTTTATGTTACGTAAACAATTTAAATATTTAAAAAATTGAAATTGTGGTGACAAAACATACGCTTTGTTAGTAATTTTTGCTTACAAATATTTTATTTTGTGTTATTTTGTACCAAATATTATATTTTTAAGTGCAATTTAATGTCATTTGGGCTGAGATTCTCCATTTTACCGACATTTTGAACAATTTCAATATGAAACAATTGAGTTGTGAAGATTAAACACACTTTGGTAGAATTTTGGTAATAATTGTTCAAAATGACGTTCAAATGGACCAATAATGAATAAAAACCCCGTAAAAAAAAAAAATAAGCTAAAATTACTACCAAAGCGTTTGTTTTATCACCGCAACTCAATTTTTTTTTGTGTTTTTGTTCATTATTTGTCCATTTGAACGTCATTTTGAAAGATATGGACAAATAATGAATTAAAACAAAAAAAATTTAAATAAGCAAAAATTACTACCAAAGCGTGCGTTTTATCACCACAACTCTAAAATGTGGGTAAAATGGACCATTTAACCCCGTACAACATTAAAATGCACGTTAAATTTTAATATTTTGTTCAAAATAACGGTAAAACAGACAAGTTTTGTGTGAACTTGTCTATTTACAATTATTTTGAACCAAACATTCGCTTTGGTAGTAGTCTCTGCTTATTATAATTTTTTTTTGTAATATTTTGAACCAAATATTTAATTGTTAAGTGCGATTTAATGTCATTTGGTCTGAAATTCTCCATTTGACCGACATTTTGAACAATTTTAATATTAAACAATTGAGTTGTGGTGATCATATTATCTGTGCTAAACTTTTGGTATTAATTGTTCAAAATGACGTTCAAATGGACAAACAATGAATAAAAATACAATCGAAATATAAATAAGCAAGAATAAATTCCAAAGCGTGTGTTTTATCACCACAAATCAATTTTTTGTCTATTCCAATGGTTCAAAATTTGGATAAAATGGACCATATCACTCCACGCAACATAAATTGCACCTTAAAAATTATATATTTGGTTCGAAATAACGGTAAAAGAGACAAGTTTTGTTTAAACTATTTTCCTATTTATTTATTTATCTATTTACCTATTTATCTATTTACCTATTTATCTGTTTATTTATTTATCTATTTACATATTAACCTATTTATCTTATAACTATTTGTCTATTTACCGTTATTTCGAATCAAATTTTTAATTTTTACGTGCATTTTTATATTGCGTGGGGTTTAATTGTGCATTTTACCCACATTTTGAACAATTTAAATATAAAGAAATTGAGTTGTGGTGACAAAACATACGCTTGGTAGTTATTTTTGCTTATATATTTTTTTTGTGTTACTTTGAATCAAATATTTAATTTTTAAGTGCAATTTAATGTCATTTGGGCTGAAATTCTCTAGTTAACCGCCATTGTGAACAATTGCAATACTAAACAGTTGATTTGTGGTGATAAAACACACTTTGGTAGATTTTTTGTATAAATTACTCAAAATGAGTTTCAAATGGACAAATTATCAATAAAACTACAAACAAAATATTAATTAGCAAAAATTACTACCAAATCGTGTGTTTTATCACCACAAATCTATTTTTGTATATTCCAATTCTTCAAAATGTGGGAAAAATGGACAATTTAACCCACCACAACATAAATTGCACGTAACAATTTAATATTTGAATCAAAATAACGGTAAAATAGACCTGTTTTGTTTAAACTTGTTTTTTTTCTGTTATTTTGAACAAAATTTTTAATTTTAACGTGCATTTTTATATTGCGTGGGGTTACATGGTGCATTTTACCCACATTTTAAACAATTTGGATATTTTAATATTGAATTGTGGTGACAAAACACACGCTTTGGTAGTAATTTTTGCTTATTAATCTTTTTTTTGTTTAGTTTTGAATCAAATATTATATTTTTAAGTCCAATTCAATGTCATTTGAGGTGAAATTCTCCATTTAACCGACATTTTGAACAATTTCAATATAAAACAATTAAAATTTGGTCATAAAACACACTTTGGTAGAATTTTGGTATTAATTGTTCAAAATGACGTTCAAATGGACAAATGATAAATTTAAACACAAAAAAATATAATAAGTAGAAATTACTATCAAAACGTGTGTTTTTTCAACACAACTCAATTTTTCTATTTTTGAATTGTCCAAAATGTTTGTTAAATGGGCCATTTACCCCACACAACATGAAACTGCACGTAAAAATTTATAATTTGGTTCATAATAACGGTAAAACAGACAAATATTGTGAAAACTTGTGTATTTACCGTTACGTCGAACCAAATTTTAAATTCTTACGTACATTTTTATGTTGCGTGGGGTACAATTGTGCATTTAAATCACATTTCAAACAAATAAAATTTTCAAAAAATTGAATTGTGGTGACAAAACACGCGCTTTGGTAGTAATTTGCGCTTATTTATATATTTTTTTTGTGTTATTTTGAACCAAATATTTAATTGATAAGTGCGATTTAATGTCATTTTGGCTGAAATTCTCCATTTGACCGACATTTTGAACAATTTTAATACTAAACAATTGAGTTGTGGTGATCATATTATCTGTGCTAAAATTTTGGTATAAATTGTTCAAAATGACGTTCAAATGGACAATCAATGAATTAAAATACAATCAAAATATAAATAAGCAGAAATTACTTCCAAAGCGTGTGTTTTATCACCACAAATCTATCTTTGTATATTCCAATTGTTCAAAATTTGGGTAAAATGGACCATATCACTCCACGCAACATAAATTGCACCTTAAAAATTATATATTTGGTTCAAAATAACGGGTTAATAGACCAAATTGGTTTAAACTTGTCTATTTACCGTTATTTTGAACAAAATTTTAAATTTTAACGTGCATTTTTATATTACGTGAGGTTAAATTGTGCATTTTACCCACATTTTGAACAATTTAAATATAAAGAAATTGAATTGTGGTGACGAAACATACGCTTTGGTAGTAATTTTTGCTTATTAATATTTATTTTTTATGTTATTTTGAATCAAATATTAAATTTTTAAGTGCAAAATAATTTCATTTGGGCTTAAATTCTCCATTTAACTGACATTTTGAACAATTTCAATATGAAACAATTGAGTTGTGGTGATAAAACACACTTTGGTAGAATTTTGGTATTAATTGTTCAAAATGACGTTCAAATGGGCAAATAATGAATAAAAACATTAAAAAAAAATATAAATTAGCAAAAAATACTACCAAAGCGTGTGTTGTAGCACCAATTTAGTTCAAACAAAGAACTAAAATTACCAATGATCACATCAGAAAACATAGATTTGATAAATCTCAAAGATTCATTATTTAATCATTCAAACAAAAGAACGATTTTTCAAAACAAAAAGCTCATTATTAATACTCAACAGTGACAAAAGCAATTAAACAGTTATCATGGAAAAAGCCGACGTTGATAAAAAAATGAATAATCTTCTCGAAGACGAATCGACCTACATAAAACTGAATACAGATCCCACAACAAAATTAACAACAAAAACTAACAGAATAATTAAAAACCTCTTTAACTTAAAAATAATAGATCACCAGACAAAAAATAGACTTAAAATAAAAAGCCTCATAACCCCGAGAATTTACGGATTGCCTAAATTACACAAACCGAACATCCCCCTTAGACCAATAGTTTCAACGATTAATTCTCCAATTTACAATATTTTAAAATATAATAATAACATTTTAAAAATGTTAACAATCAACAGTTAATATAACGTAAAAAACTCAACAGTAAATATAACGTGAATTTAAAAATTTCGGTAAAACAGTCAAACTCAACACAAATGACATCTTAGTATCTTTTGATGTTATTTCGTTGTTTACCAACAAACCACTTGATCGAGAACTTGACCAAATAAATGAAAGATTTGAGGAAATAAAACACGAAACACAACTAACGAAAGATCTATTCATGGAAATTCTGAGTTTTTGCGTCAAGAACTACAATTATTTTACTTACAACCAAACAATCTTCAAACAAATAAAAGGGTTGGCAATGGGAAACCTTCTATCTCCAGTCCTCGCCGACATTTTTTTAACGGTTTTTACAGGCCATTATTGCCCCGTACCGTGTCAACAATTTGACTTCATCGGTTTCGATCACGAGCCAGCTCTTCAAACCGTTGTAGACAGTTGGAAGATGCCAGATCGCTCTCTACGCCGTGGATCCATTGACGCCGACAGCGACCTCTTCGCCTACCGAAAGGCGATTCTCCCTTTAAGGTTCGCTGTATCATTCGGTGCGGATCATCACGCAGAACGTGTCCGAGCCAGCGTACTCGCTGTCCTTTAATTTCATGCACGATATCAGGAATTTGCATTAAATTCCTGATCTCGTGATTGAAACGAACTCGGTAAGTGCCACCGACGTTGAGTTTTGGACCATATATCACACGCATGATTCTTCTCTCGAATGTTAGAAGCCATCTTTCGTCCCCATCCGTCAAGGTCCAACTCTCTTATCCATACATGACAACGGGTCTGATCAACACTCTGTACAGTTTCAGCTTATCCGTATTTGCAAGATATTTTGATTTCAGCCGTAGACGTAGAAGATACAAAGCCCGATTGCCAGCGGCAAGGCGGACCTTGATATCCTCTCCCACACCATTATCGTGAGTGATGAGAGATCCAAGATACTTGAATCTCATCACTCCTTCAAACGTGTGGCTACCACTACTGAAATCAATTGCGTCTTGGTCTCTAAAACCCGAGATTAGATATTTGGTTTTTGACTCGTTGATTTTGAGACCAACAGAAGCTGAACACTGTTCCAGTGGATCAAGTATCCCTTTCACTCCGTTGCCATTTAATCCAATCACACAGATATCATCTGCATAAGCAAGAAGTTGATTGGATTGTCGGAATAAGATGTTGTCCTGAGGTGTTGCACTTTTACGAAGGATGAATTCCAACATGAGATTAAAAAGTATCGGGGACAGCGCATCTCCTTGTCGAGCACCAGTAGTGATTGCAAAAGTTCTCGATAGCCTGTTCTCAACTTAAACACAGCATTGTGACTGCGTTACTGTCATTTTACAGAGATGTACATATTTTTTCGGTATTGTAACGAGTGATCGCTACAATTAATTTAAAAAAATCTTAAGTTGGAAATCTCTGGAAAAAAAAACACAAAATCTATTTTTCCAAATTCTCGATTTTTCTCGAAATTAAAAAATTTGCAACCAAAACAAAATGAAATAAAAATAAATTTGCAAACGAGAGTGGAATGAATGACATAATTGATAACGGGTGATAGATGGCTATAAAAGAAAAATTTTACACCGATGCGGGAGTTCAGTTTTGGGAGTCAAGGAAGTTGGTTTGCTTAAGTTTTGTGATGTAAACCATTTACATATTTTGTGTTTTTTAAGTAAAAAGTCATTAAATAGTAAATGACTAAATAGATAAAATAATATGGACCTCAAAATTCAATATCTATATTAATATTTTTATAGTTATAAAATAAATTATTAGACTAAGTGATTTTGTGGGTGTAATAAATTAATAATAAACAAATAAACCTTCCTAATATATATTTAACCTGAAAACATAAAAATCTAAAAATAAAAATTAAATAAATACTAAAATATTCAGTTATCAAATAAAAAACCCATGACTTATATCTAAACTTGCACGAAAATCGGAGTGCTTTTGCAAGAGTGATACAAATCAATGATCCAAATCATAAATACAATTCATCTACAAAAAAATTTTCACCGGCTAGTACAAATGTGCTTCTAACAAAATCAACGTGGCAAATGGATACACGGACCACAATGGATACATCGAACGTAATGGTCGACCATTCAAATTAAGAGCTCAGGTTTTTCTAGTTTATTTAATTATTGTTATACTATATTAATTATTATATATTTATTTATTTATTTATTCTAAATTTATATTTCCCTTTCTTAATTTTATATGTATATCTTAACAGATATTTATATAGATATATATACATTTACAAATTTTTTTTTTTCATTATATTTAAATTAATTAAGTTTAGAATTAACGTTGTATGCACTTATGTATATATATATATTGAATTTTCAAGTCATATGGTATGGCATACTAATAAAAGCAGTTTATAATTTCTTATAATTATTAATTTTCATTCACAAAACTCGCTAAATATGATTCGTTTGTTCCGTTCATCAGTGCAATTTATTTTAGGTTCAGAATGAATTAAACTTTTATCGGTGAGAATGTAACAGTGTCGGTGTGTAGTAGGATGACGGTAAGGTAAGAATCATTGCCTGCTTGTATCCCCAATTTTAATTTTCTCTCCCATATTCCTTTGCTTTCCCGGTTTCCTTCCATGCGGTCTAGCAAGACCCACTCATGTTTCGAGAAACCCCACACCCAAACCCTGGGCCTTAGCCGGCCAAAGATGACCGCCTCGAAACCTCTGAGTGAGTAAAAAAAAAAAATTTTCGGTAACAACTAAAGTTTACCTTCGGTTGTTACAGATGGCACCCAAACTTTAAAATGGCTTCAACATTTTTTTTGTCTCATTTTTTCCAATCTATAGCATAAACTATCATTAACTTTATTTAATTAAATATTTGAGATGCCCTTGTTTCCATTTGAGGATGTTGAATATCGGTGCAGTTTATAACTAAAGTAACTCGCATTAATTCCAAAATAATAATTTTTTTTTGTCGATTTTAATGTTCGATTCGTTACTTTCATTTTTTTTCATCATATTAATTGATAAAGATCTTTCTCGCAAATACATCCATCTTACAATGATGTTGAATTATTTGTTTGTTTAAGTTAGATTTTATTAATCAATATAAATACCTTTTGCTATTCCCTTCCTTATTCCTAGTTATTTTTTTCCGGCACAGGCAATGATACGAGTGCACTATATGTTATTATATTGTACATTTATCGTCATATTCTGCGGCATACCGATGACTGTTGCATTCTCTCGATTATATTTTTTTTATAAATCATATATTATTCATCTAACATTTTGTTTTGGTTATTGGAAAATTCGAGAATTTTCACATTAAAATTTTGATAGAAAAACTAATTGTTTCGATCAAATTACTTAAAGATATCTTTTGTACCTTTCTCAACTTTTGAAATCAATTTAGGTTTAGTAACCAGCATTTAAGATTCTGTTTTGGTATTATTTATATTTAATTTTGTTATATATATTTTGATACCTGTATTATAATATAGTTTCTTCACCATGTCTTCGTTTAGTATAAAATCGGGCAATTTGGAAAGCGACGAATTTCGTATCGAGTGTGAGGTACGTCAAATATCAGGTCCTATCAAAAATCAGTTTCAAGCTTTAAATGCACGATTTAGCTTAGAGTCTAGTAACCCTGAACTTATTCCACGAAAACCGCACGAAGAAGCAGTGAAGTATCCAAATACCGAAGTTTCCCTAAGTACATTTAAATTTGCAATATCTGCAAGTCACTCTGTTAGATTTAATCGAAAATAGGTCAGATGATGATACTGAATTGGAAGTCATCGCATCTCGACTTACTCATATCCAAGGTCGTTTCCAACGTATTTCCTCCGTTGAAGATGTTCAATCTACTTGTCTTTAGTATATAAAAAATGGTTAAGATTTGATATCGCTGTGTGAAAATCATAAACAAAACAAACAAGATATCAATAGTTCCATAGCAGGGATAAGTGCTATAAACATTGCTGACTTTGTGGCTGAGTCAAACCTCGGTTCTCGCCAAAATGTACATCAAACTGAAGAAAATGCATCCACCCCAAAATCGAATAATATAAATAATCAACGATCCAATTTACCTATTTACCCTGGTATCGAGCCAGTCCATGAACATCCTATGCATAATAATTTACCGACCCAATTTACATATGAACCCCGTAATTACTATCCAATAGAACCATACGCTAATTATGTCCCATTACCGGCTCATGGGCAATTAGGCGCTCACTACCCATAACCAAATTATAATTTTGTGCCTTCCGGGGTAACTTATGGAATTCGTCCGAATGTAATTTATCCAGTAGATAGGACAAATTTTGCAAACCAAGGTCAAACTCCACGTTTAACCCATCCTAGTGGTTTGCTTACTGGTGTGAAACCAAATAATTTTACACCCGTTTATAAGTGGAAAGTAAGATTTGACGGATCTTCTACTGGTATAGCCGTGGAGAATTTTTTTCGAAGACTCGAACATTTGGCATTAACTCACAATGTACCTCTATCTCAATTAATAAACGATATTACCTTTTTACTGGATGGTCTAGCACAAGAACATTACTGGCTTATTATTGGAAACAGCCCGAGCTGTACCTGGGATGAACTACGTAGTTCCTTTTTACACAGATTTCAAGATCGAAGAACTGATGTAGATATCCGTAAACTAATTGATCACAGGAAACAAAAACCAAAAGAGTCATTTGTTGATTTCTACTACAGCATTCTTACTCTCGCGATGCCCATGAAAATTCCCCTACCTGAACTGGAGTTAATGGAAACATTAAGAAAAAACATGAGAGTAGGGTTAATTGTTCATTTAGCGGGCAAAACTATATCGTCGGTAGCGGATTTAGTCAGTATATGCATATCAACCGAAGATGCCTGGAAAAGTATCGGTTATGTTCCAGAATCGTATTCGGGGTATAAAACTCCAAGCGTACATGAATTTTATCGTTCTTCCAATGATGCAAACCCACAAACAGGAAATAATGGGTTTAGTACATTAAATAATCAGAATGTTGCTAGCACGGTTTCACGAACCGATCCTGTTATCACAAATAACCTTGAGTCTCACTTACAAGGTCAACCACTAGATTTGGATACCATAAATGCTTTCAATCAGCCGCCGAACATAAAGTACAACTCAAGCACTCCACCGCCCATTATTTGTTGGAACTGCCGAGTTTCTGGTCATTTTTGGATGGACTGTGATGTGCCACCACGAATTTTTTGCTATTCTTGTGGGGCTCCTGATGTCCGAAAGCCTCATTGTCCTCGATGTTCTCGGAAAACGGGAAACTTAATGCCGGAGATGAACATTACCGGGCCACCTCGTTTCCGACAAGCGATTCAAGGTCCCAACCCAAGAATAAGTACCCCTACGACAAGTTCAAAAGTTTTGAACACTCAAGGTTATCACAAATAATTAGCCTCAGTCCATATGTTAAAAGTACTTCACATAGGCTACGATCCATAAAATATTTTAAAGATAAAAAAATTACTTACAATAAGATCGCCGAATCAGTATTTTCCGATTCCTCTCAAACCGTAAAAGATAATCGTCCATATGCGACTGTTTCTATACAAGGGCGAAAGATTCGTGGATTGTTGGATAGTGGTGCTTCAATCACTGCTCTGGGTAAGGGATCGACTAAATTTATTGAACGGAATGGTCTTACACTTCATCCAATTACCTCGTTTGTTAAAACTGCTTGTGGTGCTGCGCAGTGAGTCCTTGGATATGTCAATAGTGAAATTACTTTTAACGATCACACCGCCTCAATGAAAATATTTATTATACCATCTCTCGAACAAACTTTGTATTTAGGGTGCGATTTCTGGGAAATGTTCCGTTTAGCGCCTAGAGTGATTGAGAAATTGTCTATAGATTCATCACCTGAACCAAGTCCCTCCAGTCAACAACATCATCTTACTATCGATCAGCAGCGTAAACTTCAGAACATTCTTGAAGGGTTACCCAGCTTTGAAAAACTAGGACTGGGAAGAACCCCTTTAATAAGCCACAGTATTGACGTTGGGGAGGCAGCGCCCATCAAACAAAGATTTTATGCAGTTTCACCTGCTGTTCAAAAACTTATCTATGATGAACTAGATTGGATGATATCACTTGATGTCATCGAAGAAAGCCACAATGCTTGGAGCTCTCCGATGGCTGTCGTAAAAAAGGCAAATGGTTGCATCCGATTGTGTTTAGATGCTCGTCGATTGAATGCGGTGACCAAAAAGGATGCATATCCGTTGCCACTGATAGATGGCCTGTTAAGTCGGTTGGATCAAACGAAGTACATCTCGAGCTTGGATCTCAAGGACGCCTTTTGGCAGATCCCTTTGGATCTAGCTTCGAGAGAAAATCGGCGTTTGCTGTCCCGGGGCGCCCATTATATCAATTTAGGGTTTTACCGTTCGGGCTCTGCAATGCGCCTCAAACTTTATCTAGATTAATGAATAAGGTAATCCTCCACCAATTGCATAATCGGGTATTCGTGAACCTTGACGATCTTTTGATAACAACATCTTCTTTAGAGGAACATTTCTCCCTTCTCGCAGAGGTTGCAGAACGCCTAGCTAAAGCTGGCCTCACAATTAATGTTGAGAAAAATAAGTTTTTACTAAAAGAGATCGGGTACCTAGGTCATGTGATTGGTGAGGGTGGGTTAAGACCGAACCCTGATAAAGTGAAAGCCATTGCAGAGTTTCCCGTTCCTAAAACCGTTCGACAGCTTCGTAGATTTTTGGGTGTCACGGGATGGTATCGGCGTTTCATCCGGAATTATTCTTCTCTATCAGGACCGCTTACTGATCTTCTAAAGAAAAATCAAAAATTCAGATGGACGGAATCTTCACAAGATGCATTTGAATCATTGAAAGCGGCTTTAAGTAGCACCCCAGTTCTTGCTACTCCTGATTTTAGCAAGCGTTTCTATTTGCAGTGTGATGCCAGTTCTACCGGGATAGGGGCAGTGCTTTTCCAAAAGGATCTAGATGGTCACGATTAGCCTTTGGCTTATATGTCGCATAAGTTGACAGCAACACAAAGGAACTATAGTGTTACCGAACTAGAGTGTTTGGCTGTAGTTTTGGCAATCCAAAAGTATCGGGCATATGTTGAGGGAATGGCATTTACGGTCATTACTGATCATTCCAGTCTGACTTGGTTAATGACTACAAAGGATCTTACTGGTCGTTTGGCTCGTTGAAGCTTAAAGCTACAAGGCTTTAATTTTGAGATAGAGTATCGGAAGGGATCTCAAAATAATGTACCTGATGCATTATCGAGGGTTCACATGGATGAGTTTTCTTTGTCTGATCAACCATTAAATATTAATTTAGATGGTCCCGAATTCAGTTCTCAGGAGTATATTACTATGGTTCTTGCGTTAGAAAATAGTATCGGGAAAAATAACACCCAAACAGTAAATGGGAAAGTTTATATAAATATCAAACCCTATTCTTCCACGCATACTCAAACTGACATTCCTTATTGGAAACTGGTAGTACCAGAAGCGCTTTGTCCCATTTTAATTCAATCCGCACATTTACCACCTTCATCAGGACATCTAGGAATTAAGAAAACAAGCGAGATTTTAAAAAGATATTTCTATTGGCCCTCTTTAACTGGTGATGTTCGGAAGTTTGTTTCTTCTTGTGAGGCATGTAAAGAAAATAAAGCCGTAAACCAATCTATTCGACCTCCTCTTGGTATGCTGCCCATGACTTCGAGACCTTGGCAGCGGATATATTTAGATTTTCTGGGTCCGTATCCCAGAACGAAAAATGGAAATACCTCTATACTGATCGTGGTGGATCATTTATCTAAGTTTGTGTTGACACAAGCAGTTCGTCAGGCAACTGCAATCGAAGTTGTAAAGTTCCTTGAAACTCATGTGTTTCTTGTATTTGGGGTCCCGGAAGTGATAGTGACGGATAATGGTCGCCAATTTGAATCAAAGCTCGTGGAAAATTTATGTGCTAAGTATGGGACACGACACATTTTTACGCCTAAGTACTCTCCCCAAGCAAATGCCTCCGAGCGAGTAAATCGTACGCTGTACGCTGCATTAAGGTCAAATATCAAAACCGATCAGAAAGTATGGGATGTAAGTCTCCCGGCAATCACGCATGCACTAAGAAATTCGGTACATAACTCTACTGGATTTTCACCCCATTTTGTTGTTTTTGGACAACATGCCATCTTACATGGTTCGATTTATAAAGTCCTTACGGAAACTCAACAGCTGACAGGTAACTATCTTGACGTTACAACAAAACCAGAAATTTTACATTCCATTTATCAAGAAGTGGCCAATAATTTAGAAAAAGCATTTACCAAAAATCAATCTAATTATAACTTGCGAAGTCGTCTTCCGAAGATAGCCATTGGGCAACCTGTGTATGTACGCAACTTTAAACAAAGTAATGATGCAGAAAAGTTTGCTGCAAAACTTGCTCCGAAGTTTATAAAAGGTATCGTTTCCAAACTAATAGGTAATGTTTCTTGTGAGGTTTCTGATAGTAACGGAAAATCAATGGGAATTTATCATTTAAAAGATGTTAAACTATAAAGCGTATACCTATCATTATTAACAAAATTCTTATATTATGCGGGTAAACCTAAACGAATTGTTTGATAAAGTAGAAAAAAATCAATCCATCTATCAAAAAGCCCGGCTAAGACCCATCTCAGGGGCAGGTCGTCCCCACGATTTGTAACGAGTGATCGCTACAATTAATTTAAAAAAATCTTAAGTTGGAAATCTCTGGAAAAAAACACAAAATCTATTTTTCCAAATTCTCGATTTTTCTCGAAATTTAAAAATTTGCAACCAAAACAAAATGAAATAAAAATAAATTTGCAAACGAGAGTGGAATGAATGACATAATTGATAACGGGTGATAGATGGCTATAAAAGAAAAATTTTACACCGATGCGGGAGTTCAGTTTTGGGAGTCAAGGAAGTTGGTTTGCTTAAGTTTTGTGATGTAAACCATTTACATATTTTGTGTTTTTTAAGTAAAAAGTCATTAAATAGTAAATGACTAAATAGATAAAATAATATGGACCTCAAAATTCAATATCTATATTAATATTTTTATAGTTATAAAATAAATTATTAGACTAAGTGATTTTGTGGGTGTAATAAATTAATAATAAACAAATAAACCTTCCTAATATATATTTAACCTGAAAACATAAAAATCTTAAAATAAAAATTAAATAAATACTAAAATATTCAGTTATCAAATAAAAAAACCCATGACTTAAATCTAAACTTGCACGAAAATCGGAGTGCTTTTGCAAGAGTGATACAAATCAATGATCCAAATCATAAATACAATTCATCTACAAAAAAATTTTCACCGGCTAGTACAAATGTGCTTCTAAAAAAATCAACGTGGCAAATGGATACACGGACCGCAATGGATACATCGAACGTAATGGTCGACCATTCAAATTAAGAGCTCAGGTTTTTCTAGTTTATTTAATTATTGTTATACTATATTAATTATCATATATTGATTTATTTATTTATTCTAAATTTATATTTCCCTTTCTAAATTTTATATGTATATCTTAACAGATATTTATATAGATATATATACATATACAAATTTTTTTTCATTATATTTAAATTAATTAAGTTTAGAATTAACGTTGTATGCACTTATGTTTATATATATATTGAATTTTCAAGTCATATGGTATGGCATACTAATAAAAGCAGTTTAAAATTTCTTAAAATTATTAATTTTCATTCACAAAACTCACTAAATATGATTCGTTTGTTCCGTTCATCAGTGCAATTTATTTTAGGTTCAGAATGAATTAAACTTTTATCGGTGAGAATGTAACAGTGTCGGTGTGTAGTAGGATGACGGTAAGGTAAGTATCATTGCCTGCTTGTATCCCCAATTTTAATTTTCTCTCCCATATTCCTTTGCTTTCCCGGTTTCCTTCCATGCGGTCTAGCAAGACCCACTCATGTTTCGAGAAACCCCACACCCAAACCCTGAGCCTTAGCCGGCCAAAAATGACCGCCTCGAAACCTCTGAGTGAGTAAAAAAAAAAAAATTTTCGGTAACAACTAAAGTTTACCTTCGGTTGTTACAGTATTCCTAAATATTCAAGCGCATACCATAATCTCTCTTGATTGATCGAGTCATAGGCTTGCTTGAAATCTAGGAATACCTGGTGTACATCGCGAGATGTTTCGTAGTACTTGGAAAGAATCATCCGTAGCGAAAAAACTTGATCAGTGACTGACCGATTTGGACGGAATCCTCCATGGTAGTCACCGACAATTTCCTCCGCTAGAGGAGTAATTCTTCCCAAGATAATGTATGACAGTACCTTATATGCTGTGCAAAGGAGAGCTATACCGCGATAATTCTCACATTTCAAGCGATCACCCTTCTAAAAAATTGGGCATAACGCGGCCTTTTTCCATTCTTCGGGCATAAATTCATTTCGCCATACCAATCGAACAAGGTCGAAAAGACAGTTCCACAAAGTTAGCCCTCTGAATATCAAGAGCTCTGAATTAATGCAATCAACTCCTGTTGAACGATTTTTCTTTAATTTCTTCATGGTCATTGTGAATTCCTCATAGGATGGATCCTCAATGAACATCTCTACGGTCTGTATTTGAGGGTATTCAAACACAGCTTGTGATACATGTGGAACATTGAGTAAATCAGAAAAATGTTCACGCCATGTATCGAGTACCGCATCGACGTTAACACAGAGGTTTCCATCCTGGTCCCGAATGGCAGTTGACCGAGATCTTAAGGTTTGGTGCAATTCGGTGATTCCTTTAAAGAAACCACGCGAATTGTGCTCATTGCTGAGTTGTTGTACTCTTAAGACCTTAGCCTTCCACCATTCTCGCTTCTTCAGTCTACAAATGCGTTAAGCTGTCCTCCTAGCGAGAACTGCCTTGTTTTTCCTTGCGATTGTAAACCGAGTCTGCGCTTCATTATAGGCTATATTTCGTTGCTCAACAGCAAGACGACACTCCTCATCAAACCAACCATTTTTGGGCTAAGTTTTCACTATACCGAGAGTGTGCTGGGCAGCATCGACAACCGAGGTTTTCAATACTTCCCAGACACTGTTCACATCATCAGATTGGTAATTGGATTGTATAATGCTTTTGCTGACAAGATCTTGATATTATCGTTGCGTTTCTTCATTTATCAGACCTTCACAGGAGAATCGCATTGTATATTCTCCTGTCCTCCCTGACTTGTACGAAAATTTCCATCGTAGCTTTGCAGCAACCATAAAATGGTCACTGCCTACGAATTTTGTTGACGACCGATACGATCTCACATCTTGGACAACCCGAGCCTGCCCTTTTCAAATCAACACATGGTCAATTTGGCTTCGGGATGTTTTACGTGGGTGTGGCCATGTTTCTAAGTGGATGTTTTTATGAGGAAAGAATGTACTTGCTACTTTGAGATAATGAGCGATCGTAAAGTACATCATTCTTTCCCAATTCTCGGTCGCAGTTTCGTGTCGGGAGTACGGACCTATATTGTTACATAAGTCGGTCTGATTTCTGCCAGCTCTAGCATTAAAGTCACCAATCACCAATTTGACATCGTGCTCCGGTATAGAACCCATCAGATTATCCAGATTATTGTAAAATGAGTCTTTATCCTGGGATTGGCTTACATCAGTGGGCGCATGTATACAGACAATTGGCAGGTTGGCTAATCTCATGTGCAAGCGAAGCTTACACATTCGATTATCGACTGCTTGAAAGTCCAAGACAGCCTTTTTTACCTGTGGCCCAATGAGAAATCCAACCCCAAGATTTCCGAGGTCATCTCCACTGTGTAGCAACGTTTAGCCTTGGGACACATGGTCTCCACTTTTAGGCCATCGAGTTTCTTGGAGAGCAACGAGTTCCAGCCGATACTCTTTTATGCATGTGATGTGCATGTGTTTGTGCCGATCTTCAATCTCGTGTCTGGGTACTTAAGCGGGGGTTAATTTTTTTTGTTGTTTTGGCGGTATCCGATTTTTTTATTTTTGTTGACATTTTTAACATTTTCACGGTTTTGCGGATGCGGGTCGTCAGCCCAGCAATCCAACCAGATTTAGTCGCCTCCTACGACAAGCTCTAGATACTGTGGTGGTATTCTATGGGTCTCATGTTTCGTTCGTAATATTTACGAAACACGAATGCCCCCAACCACAGGGCATCGCCGACATAGTGATGGAAAAACTGTTCTTTGAAAGCTTACAAATACTAACCATAAAGCCAACCTTTATAAAAAAATATGTAGATGATATAATTTAAGCTATTCCACCAGACCTAGTTGCGTCAACAAAAACACTGTTTGAGCTTTTCAATACCAACATAAGGTTTACAGTTGAAACCGAAAACCACAACAAAATCTCCTTTCTAGACGTCCTTTTAATTAGACAAAACTCAAACATACATACTATTTGGTATAAAAAGCCAACATTTTCAGGAGGAATTCTAAATTTCACCGATACATATCACCGATCCAGAATATAGAAAACAGAATATATCCAATAAATATAATTACCTTACAAATTACAATTATACAACTAAACTCGTCAAAAACCTAATACACAAAACTTTATATACATACAATAATAATAAAAAACGAAATACTGACAGTCAGAACAAAAATCAACAAATTATCTTTGGCACTATGTCATACATTCCTCAACTATCCGAATATGTTCACAAAACCTTTAAAGATAATGAACAAGATAAAAAAATAGCAACCAAGATCACCAATAAGAATAACTCAATTTTTTTCAAAATTAAAAGACTCTATTGATATTGACAAACACACAGATGTGGTTTATTCAATCCCGTGCGGCTCTTGCGATAAAATATATATTGGACAAACATCACAAATGCTAAAGAAACGCTTACAACAACATGAAGGTGACATAAGAAATAAAACAAACAAAACAGCACTAGCCCAACACTCAATAAACACAAACCACAGATTCAAATTTAAAAACACAAGTATACTGGATTCAGACCAACACACAAGCAGAAGAGAATTTCTTGAATCAGCTAATATATTTTTAAATGACCACAAAACTATCAATTTTAAAACTGACACACAGAACATTAACAGTAATTACAAACACTTACTTAACACATTCAAAATAACCAGAAACAGAAAGTCATAATTTGAACTGGTAATCGTGAATAACCAAAAGCAGTAACAATAAAAATTAAAATTTTTTTTTTTTTTGACAGTGACTTATCAAGCAACCGTATATACTTATAAGTTTAGTTTTAATTGTATGTTTAATACATGAACAATTTCTTGTGATGACATCTATCATATAAAGATCACTTGATTATATCTGGTGTCTGGTAGATGTCACCATAGGTTCTTTCTTTTTTTCTCCAAAATTGAATATATCTAATTATTAAGGTTAATTCCCAAATTTATTTGTATTCAAATCAAATGATTATACTTTTTGTTACTTATATACCTTAAGTTTTTTTTTGGCGGATTATTGCATGAAATACATAGACATAAACCATATACTTGATTTACAACCCGATATAGTTACCGTAGATAAAATAATGTATAATTTTGTGAACGCTAACGAAGACACAGCGAAAGATAATGGATTTTAATTAGTTAAATATTTGTTTTTAAGACAAATGTTCATTAATATGATAATTTTAACTAAAAATTATGTGTTAAATTATTTTAAATAAAAAGTAAGTGCTATTATAATTGTATATATGTTCTTTTAATAAAATGTGTTCTTAAAATATATGTCAAAATTTTCTTAAAAATTTAGTCCCGCGTTAATTAATTAAATATCTAAAACATATTCTTTTTTTCTTCTTCCAATTAGTAATAAGGTTCAGTTCATGTATTTGAAAATGCCATTGAGGCGAAATATCATACATTAAAAATTAATTAAATAACTAAAAAATATATATAAAAAATAAGGCTATAGTGGGCGTTTTTATAAAAAATAAGTAAAACTAAAAGAAAAAAAGTAGTCATTTTATAACCAACAGTCGATAAAATTAGCAAAAGTTACTACCAAAGCGTGTGTTTTATCACCACAACTCAATTTTTTTATATTTCAATTTGTCCAAAATATGGCTGATATGGACCATTTGCCCCGCGAAACATAAATATGCAAGTAAAAATTTAAAATCTTGTTCGAAATAACGGTTCAACAGACAAGTTTTGTGTAAATTTGTCCATTTACCGTTATTTCGAACCAAATTTTAAATTTTAACGTGCATTTTATGTTGCGTGGGGTTAAATTGTACATTTATCCCACATCTAAAACAATTAAAATATTAAAAAGACTGAATTGTGGTGACAAATCACACGCTTTGGTAGTGATTTTTGCTTATTTATATTTTATGTGTTATTTTGAACCAAATATTTAATTTTTAAGTGCGATTTATTGTCATTTGGTCTGAAATTCTCCATTTAACCGACATTTTGAACAATTTTAATATTAAAAAATTGAGTTGTGGTGATAATATTATCTGTGGTAGAATTTTGGTATTACTTGTTCAAAATGACGTTCAAATGGACAAACAATGAATAAAAATACAAACAAAATATAAATAAGCAAAAACAACTTCCAAAGCGTGTGTTTTATCACCACAAATCTATTTTTGTCTATTCCAATTGTTCAAAATTTGGGTATAATAGACCACTGAATTCCACGCAACATAAATTTCACGTAAAAATATAATATTTGGTTCGAAATAACGGTAAAATAGACCAAATTTGTTAAAACTTGTCTAAACTTGTTTAAACTTATTTTAACGTGCAATTGTATATTGCGTGGGGTTAAATTGTGCATTTTACCCACGTTTTAAACAATTTAAATATCAAAACATTGAGTTGTGGTGACAAAACCTACGCTTTAGAAGTAATTTTTGCTATATAATATATTTTTTTTGTGTTTTTGTTCATTATTTGTCCATTTGGACGTCACTTTGACGACATGTACCAAAATCTTAACAAAATAATGGGTAAATGCAAAATTTCACTTCAAATGACATTAAATTGCACTCAAACATTCAACATTTTAATATGTCGTTTCAACCGTTATTTTGAACAAAATATTTACTATGAAACCAATTTCAATATGAAACAATTGAGTTATGGTGATAAAACACACTTTGGTAGAATTTTGGTATTACTTGTTCAAAATGACGTTAAAATGGACAAACAATGAATTTAAATACAAAAAAATATAAATTAGCAAAAATTACTACCAAAGCGTGTGTTTAATCACCACAAATCTATTTTTGTGTATTCCAATTGTTCAAAATGTGGGTAAAATGGACAAAATAACCCACCAAAACATAAATTGCACGTAACAATTAAATATTTAAATCAAAATAACGGTAAAATAGACCAGTTCTGTTTAAACTTGTCTATTTTCCGTTATTTTGAACAAAATTTTAAATTTTAACGTCCATTAATATTGTGTTAGGTTAAATGGTGCATTTTACCCACATTTAAAACAATTTGGATTTTAGAAAATTGAATTTTGGTGACTAAACACACGCTTTGGTAGTTATTTTTGCTTACTTATATTTTTTTTTGTGTAATTTTGAATCAAATATTAAATTTTTAAGTCCAATTTAATGTCATTTGAGGTGAAATTCTCTATTTGACAGACATTTTAAACAATTACAATATAAAACAATTGAAATGTGGTTATAAAACACACTTTGGTAGAATTTTGGTATTAATTGTTCAAAATGACGTTCAAATGGACAAATGATAAATAAAAACACAAATTAAATATAAATTAGCAAAAATTACTACCAAAGCGTTTTATATTTCATGTGTCAAAAAGGTGAGTAGAACGGACCCTTTAAGTAGGCACAACGTTAAAATGGACGTAAAAATTTTACATTTTGTTCAAAATAACGGTAAAACAGACATCTTTTTTTGTAAAATTGTCTATTTACCGTTATTTCGAACCAAAATTTTAAATTTTTACGTGCATTTTTATATTGAATGGGGAAAATTGTGCATTCAACCCACATTTTGAACAATTTAAATATAAAAAAATTGAATTGTTTTGACAAAACATACGCTTTGGTAGTAATTTTTGCTAATTAATATTTTTTGTGTTATTTGAGCAAAATATTTAATTGATAAGTGCAATTTAATGTCATTTGTGCTAAAATTCTCCATTTTACCAACATTTTGAAAAAATTTAATATGAAACAATTGAGTTGTGGTGATAAAACGCACTTTGATAGAATTTTGGTATTTATTGTTTAAAATGACGTTCAAATGGACAAATAATGAATAAAAACACAAACAAAATATAAATTAGCAATAAAATAATACCAAAGCGTAAACACACTACAACTTAATTTTTTTATATTTCAATTGTCCAAAATGTAGGTGAAATTGACCATACAACCCCTCGAAACATAAAAATGCACTTTAAAATTTTATATTTTGTTCGAAATAACGTTAAAACCGACAAGTTTTGTGTTAACTTTTCTATTTTCCGTTATTTCGAACCAAATTTTAAATTTTTAAGTGCATTTGTATATTGTGTGGGGTTAAATAATGCATTTTACCCACATTTTGAACAATTTATATATCAAAAAATGGAGTTTTGGTGTCGAAACACACGCTTTAGTAGAATTAATTTCTAATTAATATTTTTTTTGTGTTTTTGTTCTTTATTTGTCCTATTGCTTGTCATTTTGAACGAGATGTACCCAAAGCTTAACAAAATGATGGGTTAATGGAGAATTTCACCTGAAATAACATTAAATTGCACCTTAAAATTAAATTTTCTTATCGAAATAACGGTAAATGACACAAAACTTTCGTTTTAACGGTTATTTTGAACCACATATTTAAGTTGAAAGTGCAATTAAATGTCTTTTGGGATGAAATTCTCCATTTACCCGACATTTTGAACAATTTCAATATGAAACAATTGAGTTTTGGTGAGAAAATTATAATAACTTCGGCTGAATTTGGTATTAATTGTTCAAAATGACGTTCAAATGGACAAAAAATGAATAAAAAAACAAAAATAATATAAATAAGCAAATATTACTACCAAAGCGTGTGTTTTATCACCACAAATCTATTTATGTATATTCCAAATGTTCAAAATTTGGGTAAAATGGACCATTTAACCAAACTAAACATAAAAATGCAAAAATTTTAATTTTTTGTTCGAAATAACGGTAAAATAGACAGATTTTGTTTTTAAACTTGTCTATTTATCGTTATTTCGAAATTTTGTTTATTTTTAAACGTGCATTTTCATATTGCGTTCGGTTGAATTGTGCATTTAACCCACATACTGATCAATTTAAATAGAAAAAATTGAATTGTGGTAATAAAACACACGCTTTGGTAGTGAATTTTGCTTATTAATATAAACTAGTGTTATTTTGAGCCAAATATTTCATTTTTAAGTGCACTTTAATGTCATTTGGGCTGAAATTCTCCATTTAACCGACATTTTGAACAATTTCAATATGAAACAATTGAGTTGTGATGAAAAAACACACTTTCGCAGAATTTTAGTATTAATTGTTCAAAATGACGTTCAAATGGACAAACATTGAATAAAAATACAAACAAAATATAAATAAGCAAAAATAACTACCAAAGCATGTGTTTTATCACCACAAATCTATTTTTTTATATTCCAATTGTTCGAAATGTGGGTAAAATGGACCATTTAACCCCTCAAAACATAATAATGCACGTTAAAATTAAATATTTGGTTCGAAATAACGGTAAAACCGACAAATTTTGTAAAAACTTGTCTATTGGCCGGTATTTCGAATCAAAATTTAAATTTTTACGTGCATTTGATGTTGCGTGGGGTTAAATTGTGCATTAAACCCACATTTTAAACAATGTAAATATTCAAGAAATTGAATTGTGGTGACAAAACAAACGCTTTGTTAGTAAGTTTTGCTTACAAATATTTTATTTTGTGTTATTTTAAACCAAATATTTTATTTTTAAGTGCAATTTAATGTCATTTGGGCTGAAATTGAGCTGAAACAATTGAGTTGTGAAGATAAAACACACTTTGCTAGAATTTTGGTAATAATTTTTCAAAATGACGTTCCAGTGGACAAATAATGAATAAAAACACAAAAAAAATATAATAACCAGATAATTCTACCAAAGCGTGTGTTTTTTCACCACAACTCAATTTTTGTATATTTAATTGTCCAAAATGCGGGTAAAATGGACCATTTACCCCGCGCAACATAAAAATGCACGAAAAAGTTAAATACTTTGTTCCAAATAACGGTGAACATACCAGTTTTGTGTTTACTTGTCAAATTTTAAATTTGGACGTGCATTTTTACGTTGCGCGGGTGTTTTAGGTGCATTTTCCCACATTTTAAACAATTAAAATATAAAAAAAATTGAATTGTGGTGACAAAACACACGCTTTTATAGTAATTTTTGCTTACAAATATTTTTTTGTGTGTTATTTTGAACCAAATATTTTATTTTTAAGTGCAACTCAATGTCATTTGGGCTGAAATTCTCCATTTAACCGACATTTTGAAAAATTTCAATATGAAACAATTGAGTTGTGAAGAAAAAACACATTTTGGTAGAAATTTTGTAATAATTGTTCAAAATGACGTTCAAATGGACAAATAATGAATAAAAACACAGAAAAAAAATATAATAAGCAAAAATTACTACCAAAGCGTGTGTTTTATCACCGCAACTCAATTTTTTTATACTTTTATTGTCCAAAATGTGGGTATAATGGACCATTTAACCCCGCGCAACATAAAAATGCTCGTAAAATTTAATATTTTGTTCGAAAAAAAGGTAAAACAGACAGGTTTTGTGTAAACTTGTCTATTTTCCGTTATTTCGAACATAATATTAAATTTTTACGTGCACTTTTATGTTGTGTGGGGTTAAATTGTGCATTTTTTCACATTTCGAACAATTAAAATAGTAAAAAATTGAGTTGTGGTGACAAAACTCACGCTTTAGTAGTTATTTTTGCTAATTAATATTTTTTTGTGTTTTTGTTCATTATTTGTCCATTTGAACGTCATTTTGAACGATATGGACAAATAATGAATTAAATCACAAAACAAATTTAAATAAGCAAAAATTACTACCAAAGCGTGCGTTTTATCACCACAACTCCAAAATGTGGGTAAAATGGACCATTTAACCCCGCACAACATTATAATTCACGTTAAATATTAATATTTTGTTCAAAATAACGGTTAAACAGACAAGTTTTGTGTAAACTTGTCTATTTACAATTATTTTGAAACAAATTGTAAATTTGACGTGCATTTTTATATTGCGTGGTTATTAATTGTATATTTTACCCACATTTTGAACAATTTAAATATCTTAAAATTGAGTTGTGGTGACAAAACCCACGCTTTGGTAGTAATTTTTGCTAACTAATTATTTTTTTGTGTTTTTGTTCATTATTTGTCCAATTGAACGTCATTTTGAACGAGATAAACCAAAATCTTAACAAAATAATGGGTTAATGGAGAATTTCACCCCAAATGACATAAAATTGCATCCTAACGTTTAATATTTTTTAATCAAAATAACAGTAAATAGACAAGTCAACACAAAACTTGTCGTTTTTACCGTATTTTTTAACGAAATATATAATTTTTAAGTGCAATTTAATGTTATTTGGGCTAAAATTAAACCGGCATTTTGAACAATTTTAAAATAAAACAATTGACTCGTGGTGATCAAATTAACTTTGGTTTAATTTAAGTATTAATTGTTCAAAACGACGTTCAAATGGACAAAAAATGAATAAAAATACCAAAAAAAAATATAAATAAGCAAAAATTACTACCAAAGAGTGAGTTTTATCATCACAAATCTATTTTTGTATATTCCAATTGTTCAAAGCGGGGTTAAAATGGACACTTTAACCCCACGCAACATTATTTGCACGTAAAAATTTAAAATTTGGTTCCAAATAATGGTAAAATAGACAAATTTTGTAAAAACTTGTCTAATAATTTTTAATATTTACGTGCAAATTATATTGCTTGGGGTTAAATTGTGCATTTTACCCACATTTTGAACAATATAAATATCAAAAAATTGAGTTCTGGTGACAAAACACACGCTTTAGAAGTAATTTTTGGCCAATTAATATTTTTTTTGTGTTTTTGTTCACTATGTGTCCATTTGAACGTCATTTTGAACGATATGTACCTAAATTTTAACAAAATAATGGGTAATTGGAGAATTTCAATTCAAATGGCAAAAAATTGCACCTTATAATTAAATATTTTAATCAAATAATTTTACCGTTATTTTGAATCAAATATTTAATTTTTAGGTACAATTTAATGTCATTTGGAGTAAAACTCAACATTTAACCGACATTTTGAACAATTGAATTATGAAACAATTGAGTTGTAGTGAATCACACTTTAGAAGAATTTTGGTAGTTATTGTTCAAAATGATGTTTAAATGGACAAATAAGGAATTAAACACAAAAAAAATATTAATTAGCAAAAATTTCTACCGAAGCGTGTGTTTTATCACCACAACTCAATTTGTTAATATTTCGTTTGTGCAAAATGTGGGTAAAATGGACCATTTAACCCCGCGCAACATCAAAATGCACGTAAAAAATTAATAGTTTGTTCGAAATAATGGTAAAACAAACAAGTTTAGTGTAAACCTGTCTATTTATCGTTATTTCGAACCAAATTGCAAATTTTGACGTAGAGTTTACTAATGCGTGGGTTTGAATTGTGCATTTTACCCACATTTTGAACAATGTCAATATAAAAAAATTGAATTGTGGTGACAAAACACACGCTTTGGTAGTAGTTTTTGCTTAAAAATATTTTGTTTCGTGTTATTTTGAACCAAATATTTAATTTTTAATTGCAATTAAATGTCGTTTGGGCTGAAATTCTCCATTTAACCAACATTTTGAACAAATTTTATATCAAACTATTGAGTTGTGGTAATAAAACACACTTTGGTAGAATTTTGGTATTACTTGTTCAAAATGATGTTCAAATGGACAAATATTGAATAAAAACAGAAACAAAATATAAATTACCAAAAATTACTACCCAAGCGTGTGTTTAATCACCACAACTCAATTTTTTTATGTTTCAATTGTCCAAAATGTGGGTAAAATGGACCATTTAACACCGCAAAACAAAGTATTTCAGATAAAAATTTTATATTTTGTTCGAAATAAAGGTAAATCAGGGAACTTTGGTGTAAACTTGTCTATTTTCCGTTATTTCGAACCAAATTTTAAATTCTTACGTGCACTTTGATAATGTTTGGGGTTAAATTGTGTATTTTACCCACATTTTAAACAATTTAAATTTAAAACAATTGAGTTGTGGTGACAAAATATACGCTCTGGAAGTAATTTTTGCTTATAAATATTTAATTTGTGTTTTTGTTCGTTATTTGTCCATTTCAACGTCATTTTGAACGATATGTACTCAAATCTTAACAAAATAATGGGTAAATGGAGAATTTTACCCCAAATGACATAAAATTGCACCTGAAAATAAAATATTTTAATCGAAATAACTGTAAATAAACAAATTGACACAAAACTTGTCATTTTACCGTTATACTGAACCAAATATTTAATTTTTAAGAACAATTTTATGTCATTTGGGGTAAAATTGTCCATTTAACCAACATTCTGAACAATTTCAATATGAAACAATTGAGTGGTGGTGATAAAATTACCTTTGGTATTTTGTTTTTGAATTTATTTTGGTTTTGAATTTTGAAGTTATGTATTTTGGGATTAATTGTTCAACATGACGATAAAATGGTCAACTTAAGAAAAAAAATACAAATTAGCAAAATTTCTACCAAACCGTGTTTTATCACCACTCAATTTTTTTAAATTTAAATTGTTCAAAATGTGGGTAAAATGCACAATTGAACCCGAAACGTTATAAAAATGCACTTAAAAATGTAAAATTTGGTTCGAAATAACGGTAAAACAGACAACTTTGGTCAAAACTGCTTTGGTCAAAAGTCTATTTACCGTTATTTCGAAACAAGTTTTTAATTTTTACGTGCAATTTTATAATGCTTAGAATTAAATTGTGCATTTTACCCACAATTTGAACAGTTCAAATATAAAAAAATTGAATTGGGATGACAAAACACACGCTTTGGTAGTAATTTTTACTTATTTATATTTTTTTTGTGTTATTTTGAGCCAAATATTTAATTTTTAATGCAATTAAATGTCATTGGGGCTGAAATTCTCCTTTAAACCAACAATTTGAACAAATTCAATATGAAACAATTGAGTTGTGGTGATGAAACACACTTTGGTAGAATTTTGGTATTAGTTGTTAAAAATGACCTGCAAATGGACAAATACAAAATAAAAACACGAAAAAAATATTAATCAGAAAAAATTACTACTAAAGCGTGTGTTTAATCACCACCACTCAATTTTTTTTTATTTCACTTGTCCAAAATGTGGGTAAGATGGACCATTTAACCCCACGCAACATAAAAATGCACGTTTAAATTTAATATTTTGTTCGAAATATTGGAAAAACAGACAAGTTTTGTGTAAACTTGTCTATTTACCGTTATTTCGAACCAAGTTCTAAATTTAAACGTGCATTTTTATGTTGCGTGGGGTTAAATTGTGCATTTTACCTACATTTTGAACAATTTAAACATCAAAAAATTTAGATGCGGCGACAAACAACACGCTTTGGTAGAAATATTGGCTAACTTATATTTTTTTGTGTTTTTGTTCAATATTTGTCCATTTGAACGTCATTTTGAACGATTTGTACCAAAATCTTTACAATATTATGGGTAAATGGAGAATTTCATCCAAAATGACATTTAATTGCACGTAAAATTAAATATTCTAATCGAAATAACGGTAAATAAACAAGTTGACACAGAATTTATCGTTTTGACCGTTATTTTGAACCAAATATTTAATTCTTAAGTGCCATTTAATGTCATTTGGGTTGAAATTCTCCATTTAACCGACATTTTAAAAAATTTCAATATGAAACATTTGAGTTGTGGTCATTAAATAAACTTTGGTAGAATTTTCTACTAATTGTTCAAAATGAGTTTCAAATGGACTTAAAATGAATAATAATACAAAAAAAAATATAAATTAGCCAAAATTACTACCACAGCGTGTGTTTTATCATCACAAATCTATTTTTGTATTTTCCAATTGTTCAAAATTTGGGTAAAATAGAAAATATGTCCCCAAGCAACATAAAAATGCACGTTAAAATATTAAATTTGATTTGAAATAACGGAAAATAAACAAGTTTTGTTTAAACTTGTCTATTTACCGTTATTTCAAACCAAATTTTTAATTTTTACGTGCTTTTTTATATTGCATGGGGTTAAAATGTGCATTTAACCCACGTTTTGAACAATTTAAATAGATAAAATTTTAATTGTGGTGACAAAACACACGCTTTGGTAGTAATTTTTGCTAATTTATATTTTTTTTGTGTTGTGTTGAACCAAATATTTAATTTTAAAGTGCAATTTTATGTTGTTTTGGCTGAAATTCATCATTTTACCGATATTTTGAACAATTTTAATATCAATCAATTGAGTTTTGGTGATAAAATTCACTTTGGTAGAATATTGGTTCTTTTAAACTTTGTTTAATCAAAAAACTCAAAACACAAAAAAGAAATATAAATACGGAAAAATTACTACCAAAACGTGGGTTTAATCACCACCACTCAATTTTTTTTTATTTCACATGTCCAAAATGTGAGTAAAGTGGACCATTGTACCCCGCGCAATATTAAAGTCCACGTAAAAATTTAATATTTTGTTCGAAATAACGGTAAAACAGACGAGTTTTGAGTAAACTTGTTTATTTACCATTATTTCGAACCAAATTTTACATTTTTACGTGCATTTTGATATTGCATGGGGTTCAATTGTGCATTTTACCCACATTTTGAACAATTTAAATATCAAACAATTGAGTTGTGGTGACAAAACACACGCTTTGGAAGTATTTTTTGCTAATTTATATTTTTTTTGGGGGTTTTGTTCATTATTTGTCCATTTGAACGTCATTTTGAACAATATGTTCCAAAATCTTAACAAAATAATGGGAAAATGCGGAATTTTACTCCGAATCGCAAAAAATTGCACCTTAAAATTAAATATTTTAATCAAAATAATAGTTAATTGACAAGTTGACACAAAACTTGTCGTTTTTACCGTTATTTTGAACCAAATATTTTATTTTTAAGTGCAATTTAATTTCATTTGGGGTGAAATTCTCCACTTAACCGACATTTTGAACAATTTCAATATGAAACTATTGAGTTGTGGTGATGAAATCCGCTTTGGTAGAATTTTTGTATTAATTGTTCAAAATGACGTTCAAATGGATAAATACAGAATAAAAAATACAAAAAATATATAAATTAGCAAAAATTACTACCAAAGCGTGTGTCTTATCGCCACAACTTTATTTATGTATATTCCAATTGTTCAAAATTTGAGTAAAATGAACAATAGTACCCAACGCAACATAAAAATGCACGTAAAAATTTTATATTTTGTTCGAAATAACGGTAAAACTGACAATTTTTGTGTAAACTTGCCTATTACACTTCTTGTCTATGTCACTGTTAAACTCCTTCAGCCTTATTTATGTCCACTGTCTTCAGGTTCTTGAAGATAATTTCCTCCGAGAAGTTGACGGAATCCATTTTGGTACCTTAATACGGAATTGACGGAGGTGTAACTCCATCGGGGACAACTAAGGTCAAGTTCGAAGTGAAGACGTTTGCCAGTAGGTCGGCCTGCAAATATGGATCCACCACCAAAGCACCGTCTGCACATTTCATTGCTAAAATAGATGTTTTAGAAATATTGGCAACCGATGCGACCATCTGGTAAAAGTTGAGATCGAAGATTTTCAACTCGGAAGCCTTAGCGGCTTTCTTGTTGTCAGCTCTTTTCCCTTCCTTCGCACAGATTTTTTTTACAGATATTACGTGTGGAATTATATTAGTCAAACGAAATTTCGTTGCGCAAATATTTCTTGTGAGCAGATTTATTTTGTCTGGCGGCTTTGGCAGCTTCTTTTGAAAAAATTTTAAAACTAGGATAAGGATTGGAAAAGAAAATGGGATATATTTACTTATTCCATGTTGAACGGTTTCGGTGAAATTGGAAACGGTGTCGTTTATTTGATTGTTATAAGAACAATGGCTCTCCCACGGGAAATGTTGAAAAAATTACCGTAACCATAGATTTTATTATATTAGAGATGTACAAAGCCCATGTAAATTTTTCTACTATCGCATTGTTGTTGTAAAATTATTGTTACACTGGTAATGTATTGGTGTAAATTTTTTATACTGCGAATAGTATACAAAAGAAACACACATACATATTTTAATTTCTATTTACCCTTTCCACGCAATATTTCGATGCATCAGAAAAATATATTTTTAGATTCATTTTTAGTTAAACGAGAACACTCGTGTGAGTCGTATCGTTATTTTAGTAAAGATGAGTACAATCAAATTTGTTTAATTACAGACAGTACAAAATAATATATTTTGTTTCAATTTTCGTTTCAAATAGCGAAAATATAAATAAGAATAACAATTTATTTTGTCAATTTTCTTACAAACATATGCTTAAGCAACATATACACGAACATTTAAAAAAAACAGTACGTTCTAACTGGCAAGATATATATCGTTGATGATAACTATTATTATTCAATGGTTCAATCAGACAACATCATAGTCTACACACAAACATGAACAATAAACACCGACACATCAAATTTCTTTTAGAGACAGAGGCCGATTAATTTCCTCTTGACTTAAAAATTACAAATACAAATAATAAACATTTAGTTAGAGTATGCCAAAAATGAATCCAAACAGACTACACCATACACATAATTCTCCCAACCACCCAGCACGAATGCTGCGTTTAACTTCTTAAATAACAGATAATACAATGCCAATGAACAATCAAGAGTACACGGAAGAATTGAATATAATTAAATACATGAATATGCAAAATGGCTTCTAGATAGACATGTAGAAAGAATCTTTGACGGTATAAGCTGTGACATCAGATTCATGGAACACATAGAAGAAATTGGAAAAATTAAAATTGACTCAAAATAAGCACATTAAACTACGACTCTACGAGAAAACTCAGGTGTTACATATAATATGAAAAGGGCCGCTAATAAACAGATTAGAAGAATTGGAGATCTACAAAGACCGGCATAACCCCAATTTTCTTTACAAAAAAATAAGGCGTAATAAAAAGTATGACATCATATTAGGATAAAAGCAGGTACGTGGAACAATTAATAATCAAAATATGGGTGGAACTGTTTACAAAACACGGCTATTTTCACCAAAACAACCCCAATTTTCCTTACAAAAAAATTGGGGGTAATAAAAAGTGTGACAACATATTAGCATAAAAGCAGGTACGTGGAACAATTTAAAATCAAAATATGGGTCGAACCGTGTGCCAAAACCGGCTATTTTAACCAAACCAGAAGTCAAAAATGGTATATAAACCAGATTTTGAATATAAATTAGTTCAGTATTTGATTCAGGAGTAACATTACAAACGTCAAAGTTTTTTATATCAATAAAAATATAATTTAAAAGAAGTAGAAAACCAAAAATTTTTTACTTTTAATTTAAAATTTAGAAGTTATTTATAAATATTGTATTAAATGAATGAGATTTGATAAACGTTTGATAACTTTTTGATAAACGTTTAATAGAAAATAAGCTCGTTTAGTGATTCATATTTTTTATAAATATTTTTTTATATTTTTTATATAAAGCTTAAATTGTTTAATAAATTATTGTTATTTTTCATCACGTAGAAATTTCATTTGAGTTTATTATTTCTGCCTATAATGGCATTTTTTGACAAAGAAAATCACATGGCTAGTGGCATCCCATGCGCTGTTGTTAATTGTAAAACCACTCGACGCAGCCATCCTTATAGAAAGTTTTATGGTTTCCCCAAAAGAAAATTCACCATTTTATCAAGTTTGGGTTGACAAATGCTCATTGTCACTTGAAAGTTAACAAAAAAAGTTAATTATTTGTGAAAAGCACTTCGATGAGATTAATAAAGGAATACGAAAATTAAAAAAAATACCATCCCAAAATTATATTTAGGTGGCTCCGAGAATATATTGACGAATGAGAGTATAGTTGTTGATTCAATGGCCGGTGATTCACTTGCGGATTTAAATCTACCTGAAAATTCATCTAAATATCAAAATCTGCAAACAAATGGATTTAAAGACACTGGGACATTGCCCGAAATGAGTATATTCGACTTTGAAAAAATAAAATCACCTAGAAATCATTCAAATACATCTTGTAGTGTCAAAATAGATTGCTCTGATTGTATAAAATATATTAAAATTAGTGAATTTTATAAAAAAAAATATTTATCATTAAAAAAACAATTCGATATATTGAAAACCAAATACATGAAAAATCGAAAAACTTTAATTTATCTACAATTTCAGAATAAAAGAAAATCAACTCCCCAAAGAAAACAATTACAACATACGAGGAATAAGATTGATGAATCAAATTTAAGTTTGGCTGCAAAAGATTTTGCAAAGATGATTTTATGTCGAAATTCAAAAACCTCTAGATATCTTCAAGAACAGCGTGATATAGCCCAAAACGTATATTTTATATCTCCAGCATGTTATAGATTTATACGAAATAATTTAAAATTAAATTTACCATCTAAGAGTTCCATCATAAATTGGATGCCAATTAAAAACCTTGCACCCGGTTTAAATGAAAGTTTTGTCAAAAATTTGAAAAAAAAACTGCGAATTTATTAATTGAAAATCGTTACGCTGTTTTGATGTTCGATGAATTGAACATTAAACGAGATTTGAAATATGACATCAAAAATGATCTTATTCAAGGATACACAGATGACGGAACTGAAAGAAAACCTGAGATGGCAAAATATGTGTTGATGTTTATGGTCCGTGGATTATTTTCTAAATACAAATATGTTTTATCATATTATTTTTCGGCGAAAGGAATATCTGGTGAACATTTGATAAAATTAATTAATGAAAACATTAAGCTGTTAGACCATATTGGATTTGTTTTCCAAGCTACAGTATGTGATCAAGGATCGAACAATAGAAAGGCTTACAAATTGTTAGGAATAACTGTCGAAATCCCATATTTTAAAATGAGTGGTGCGGACAAACAGATTTATTCCATTTTTGATGTTCCACATCTAATGAAATCATTCAGAAATAATTTAATGCAAGCAAATATTGATACGCCTGATGGAGTAGTTAGCTGGGGAGTATTAAAAGAACTATACGAAACAGAGAAAAACGGTTCTACAAAACTTTGCCCTAAGATTACTTATCGCCATTTATATCCAAATACGTTTGAAAAAATGCGAGTTGCATTGGCAACTCAAATTTTTAGTTGCACTGTAGCTGCTGCAATTAGAATTCTGTATGAGTTTGATAAATTTTCAATCGAAAATAAAAAATATGCTCTGGCAACAGCCAAGTTTTGTGAAAAATTAGATAAATTGTTTGATAATTTAAATAGCAGAAATTTGTATGCAAAAAATATTAACCAATGTGCTTTGAATTATAATAATCATGTAGTTGAAAATTTGAATACTATGAAGTTATACATAGGAAGTTTAAAATGTCAGAAAAAAGGTACCATTTTCTGTTTGAAAGGATTAATTACAAATATAAATGCAATTCTTCAGTTATCTAATGATTTATTTAAAGACAACTGTAATAGATTCATTATAACTTCAAGATTTAATCAAGATCCGCTTGAAAATATAATTTCAGTTATTCGAGGAAAAGGAGGACATTGTAAGAATCCATCGGTTTTGGAGTTCAGCAGAACGCTTGCCCAGATAATGTGCTTAAAATTGTTAAAAAACACAAATCTTTCAAATTGTGAAAATGATGACGAAGAAGATATATCTAGTCTCAACAAATTGGAGAATAATGAAGTATACACAACATTTGATTCAGGAGACATTAACGAAAACTGGAAACCATCAGATGATTCCAACCAGATTGAAAATTACTTTGAATTTCAAGATTTACTTGTGCTTCTAGACCCTAATTTAAATGGAGATGGAGATATAGACGATGCTTCTTTTAAATATTACATTGGGTATGTCTTTTTTAAATTTAATAAAAATATAAAATGTAATTCGTGTGAGCTATTACTTACTTAAAGCGAAGAAACAATAACTCTTAAAAACGAGCGTTTCATCTATTTTAAAAGTTATTCTCAAATTCAGATTTTGGAAGCTTAACTGCTCCATCTGAAATATTTTTTAATTTTTCAAAATGTTGTGTAAGTATTTTTCATAAAATTTTTAATACCACCGGTCATATCAAAAATATTAAAAAATATATTAAAGAAAAATGTATTGAAATTACGAAACCGCACATCGAATTCGAACCTTTTTTAAATCACAACAACGGATGTTACGATCATCATAATGAAATATTAGAGTTTATGATTTTAGTATTATTGCGAAAACATTGTAAATGGGCAGTAAAAAAAAAAGTATCACAATCGAAATTGTCAATTTTAAATAGTAAGTTTTTTAGTATGTATACGTACTATGTAATATTTATTAAAATAAAAAATATATATATAATAATTTTAATTACATATCCGTCTTTTATTGAGTTTTAATCTCGTTCAATCGTTGGGCTGCCGTTCTCAATTGTTAAAAATATAAAAAGATGAATAAAATGTGATATCATCGAACTCCCGTTTAACCATGTACATAAGATTAAGGATAAAAACAAAGAACGTGTAGTAACTTAGAAAACTATATGTAGGACATGTAGATGCACGTGACACATTCCAAAGTTAAATTGATTTTTAAAGTGTCTGGTGATTTCAAAAGAGTGAACTTGAGGTTTCCACGACGTAAGATAATATTATTTTACAACCAAATCTTAACGATCGTCTACCAGCTTACTCGTCACAAATTGGCTTAATGGTTAAAAGTTCATAAACATTCTCGCATGTATTCAAACCTTTTCAAATTCCTTTATAGTAATTAATTACACAGCATATTCAAATTTTTTTTAAAAAATTTAATCAAATCAACAAACATATTTTAAAATCATTTAAAATCCAAACATAAACAATGTCCAAAAAAAAATTTAGGAAAAAATTAAAAATAATAAAACGTTTGCTGTCGCTTGCCCTTTAAATGTGTCGTTGTTATTCGTATATCATCGATAATAATTTTTCTCGTTGGTTTTGTTTTTTCATCTTCGTGCTTATCATACATTTTTATTTTTTTTCATTCATATAATGTTATACAATTTTATGATGATCTACAGAAACACAAATGAGAAATGCAAATGTATTGTTTTCTCGTATATGTACATTCAAAAATTTAAACTAATACACATCCAGGGTTGTAATGCGAATTTACAACAACAAATGATTTGACTAAACATTTTATATGGTTTTGTACATCTCTAATATAATAAGATCTCTGCCGTAACCCATCATTGTCAGCCTCGTTAAAATGCCATTGACGCCTTCGCTGCTGTCTTAATTCTGGTGGTGTTGCGAAGAAATTTTTACTGTTATCAGGTTGTGGTCAGAGTTTTCAATTCCAGCCTCGACACGCGTTTCCATGGAATGCGGAATTGTTGAAAGACAAAGATCCAGTAAATGACTGCTTGTAGAATTTTGACATTCAAATGTGGAATCCCTAACAATCTGCGTAGGTCATGCGAAACAGCAAGCCACTCCGTCTGACGCCCGGCACAGTTCGTATTTTGGTGATTCAACCATTCTTAATGGTGGGCATTAAAGTCACCAACCATAATTTATTCGCAGTAGGGATGTTGATTGCGAATGTCATCACATTTGTCTGACAAAACTTCGAAGAAATTCATGGTTTCTGAATCCGTTTGGTTGGAAGATCTATATAAACTAATTAAAAAAGGATTTTCTTAGGAAGGGATAGTTTAAGTACAATAGTTTGAGCGGTTTTTGAGAAAATTTCGTTCTTCTGATGTCGAGCGTACGGTATGTGCTCTTTAACGAATAAACATACTCCACGTTGCAACTCGAAGGCGTGTTCAAACTGGTAGCGCTTGAAGTAGAATTCGTTCTCTTAGATGTTATGAGATACTTTTGTTTACGTAAGCACTAAAATGTCGGGCCTGCGTGATTCGAGATGTTGATGTGCGCAGTTTTTATAAGTCACGAGTCCACGGACATTGGCAAAAAAGATAGTAAGGCTGTCAATATTATCTTTAAATGGATTATGCCTCGCCCCGCGATCCGAAGAGGCATTTTTCGGGGATTTTTTAATTTTACTACTCATTGTAAAAAGAAACATTTTTGTGCGCAAAAATGCGTTAAACCGTCCCAATAAAAAATAAAAACTGAAATGATTCAAGCAAAACTAAAAAATAAAAATAAATTAACGCGGGCGAAATAATAAATTGAACGTTAATAACGAATAAAAATTATAAAGAAAAAAAGAAAACAAATAAAATAAAAAGTTTTACAGCTGTGGGTGAAGCCCAACAATCCAACCATTTAAGTCGCCTCTAACGACAAGCAGTGGATACTGTGGTGGAAATTCTAAGCATTCCCCCCGACTACAGAGGCGAAAACGTCATTTTCAACAATAAATACAAAATTTTACCAAACTGTGTTTTATCACCACAACTAAATTGTTTCAAATTAAATTTGTTCAAAATGTTGGTTAAATGGAGAATTTCAGCCCAAATGACATTAAAGTGCACTTAAAAATTAAATATCTGGTAAAAAATAACACAAAAAAATATAAATAAGCAAAAATTACATTAAAAGCGTGTGCTTTGTCACCACAATTCCATTTTTCTATATTTAAATAGTTCAAAATGTGGGGAAAATGCACAATTGAACCTCACACATTAGCAAAATGCATTTTAAAATTTAAAATTTGGTTCGAAATAACGGAAAATTGACCAGTTTACACAAAACTTATCTATTTACCGTTATTTCGAACAAAATATTATATTTTAACGTGCATTTTTATGTTGCGTGGGGTTATATTGTCCATTTGACCCACATTTTGGAAAATTTAAATATACAAAAATAGATTTGTGGTGATAAAATACACGCTTTGGTAGTAATTTTTGCTAATTTATATTTTTCTTGTGTTTTTATTCATTATTTGTCCATTTGAACGTCAATTTGAACAATTAATACCAAAATTCTACTAATCTGTGTTTTATCACCACAACTCAATTGTTTTAGAATGAAATTGTTCAAAATGTCGATTTAAATGGAGAATTTAACCCCAAATGACATAAGAGCGCACTTAAAAATTAAATATTTGGTTCAAAATAACACAAAAAATAATAATAATAAGCAAAAATTACTACGAAAGCGTGTGTTTTGTCAAAACAATTCAATTTTTATACATTTAAATTGTTCAAAATGTGGGTGAAATGGACAATTTAACCCCACGCAACATGAAAATGCACGTAAAAATTTAATATTTTGTTCGAAGTAACGGTAATGCAAACAAGTTTTGTATTTACTTGTCTATTAATCGTTAATTGGAATAAACAAAAATAGAATTGTAGTGATAAAACACACCCCGTGGTTTTTGCTAATTTATATATTTTTTGTATTTTTTATTCAATATTTGTCCATTTGAACTTCATTTTGAACAATTAATACCAAAATTCTACCAAAGGTTATTTTATCACCACAACTCAATTGTTTCAGATTTAAATTGATAAAAATGTCTGTTAAATGGAGAGTTTCACCCCAAATGACATTAAATTGCTCTCAAAAATTATATATTTGGTTCAATATAGCGGTAAGAACTACAAGTTTTGTGTCAACTTGTCTATTTACCGTTATTTCGATTAAAATATTTAATTTGTAGGTGCAATTTAATGTCATTAGTGGGGAAATTCTTCATTTACCCATTATTTTTTGAAGATATTGGTATATATCGGTCAAAATGACGTTCAAATGGACAAATAATGAACAAAAACACAGAAAAAAATATAAATTAGAAAAAAATACTTTCAAAGCGTGTGTTTTGTCACCACAACTCAATTTTTTGATATATAAATTTATCGAAATGTGGGTAAAATGCACAATTTAACCCCACGCAATATTAATATGCACGTAAAACTCACTAGTTTACACAAAACTTGTCTGTTCTACCGTTATTTCGAACAAAATATTTAATTTTACGTGCATTTGTATGTTGCGCAGGGTTGAATGGTCCAGTAGAAAAATAATAATAAGCAAAAATTACTAACAAAGCGTGTGTTTTGTCACCACAATCAAATTTTAAAATATTTTAATTGTTGAAAATGTGGGTAAAATGCACAATTTAACCCCACGCAATATATAAATGGAAGTAAATTTTTTAATTTTGTTCGAAATAACGGCTTTTAGACAAGTTTTAACAAAACTTGTCTATTTTACCGTTATTTCGAACCAAATATTAAATTTGAACGACCACATAATATTGCGTGATGTAATATTGTCCATTTTACCCAAATTTTGATAAATTGGACTATAGAAAAACAAATTTGTGGTGATAAAACAAATGTTTTGGTAGTAATTTTTCCTAATTTATATTTAATTTGTATTTCTATTCATTATTTGTCCATTTGAACGTCATTTTGAACAATTAATACCAAAATTCTACCAAAGTGTATTTATCCACTCAATTGTTTCATATTGAAGTTATTCAAAAGGTCGGTAAAATGGAGAGTTTCAGCCCAAAGGACATTAAATTTCACTTAAAAATTAAATATTTGGTTCAAAATATTACAAAAAAATATTAATAAGCAAAAATTACTACCAAAGCGTGTGTTTAATCACCCCAACTCTATTTTTGTATATTCCAATTGTTCAAAATTTGGGTAAAATGGACAATATAACACCACACATCATAAAAATGCACGTAAAAATTGAATATTTTGTTCGAAATAACGGTAAAACGTACAAGTTTTGTGTTTACTTGTCTTTTAATCGTTATTTCGTACCAAATTTTAATTTTGTAAATTTTATTTTTTAATGCGTGGGTTTAAATTGTGCAGTTTACCCAAATTTTGATTAATTTAAATTTAAAAAAATTGAATTGTGTTGACAAAACACGCTTTGGTAGTAATTTTTGCTTTTTAATATTTTTTTTGTGTTATTTTGAAGCAAATATTTCATTTTTAAGTACAATTAATTGTCATTTGAGGTGAAATTCTCCATTAAACTGACATTTTGAGCAATTTCATTATAAAACAATTGAGGCATGGTGATAATAGACAATTTGGTAGAATTTTGGTATTATTTGTTCAAAATGACGTTCAAGTAGACAAATAATGAATAAAAACACAGTAAAAAAAAATAATTAGCCAAAATTACTACCAAAGCGTGTGTTTTATCATCACAACTCAAGTTTTTTATATTTCAATTGTCCAAAATGTAGGTAAAATGATCCATTTAACCCCGTGAAAAATAAAAATGCACGTTAAAATTTAATATTTTGTTCGAAATAACGATAAAACAGTCAAGTTTCGTGTTTACCTGTCTATTTACCGTTATTTCGAACCAAATTTTAAATTTTTACGTGCATTTTAATGTTGCGTGGGGTTGAATTGTGCATTTTACCCACATTTTGAACAATTTAAATATCAAAAAACTGATTTGAGGTGACAAAACACACGCTTTACTAGAAATTTTTGATAATTAATATTTTTTTTGTTTTTGTTCATTATTTGTCCATTTGAACGTCATTTTGAACGATATGTACCAAAATCTGAACAAAATCATGGGTAAATGGAGAATTTCACCCCAACTGACATTAAATGGTACCTAAAAATGAAATATTTTATTCAATCAAATAAAAATTAGATAATTTAAGTTCAAAAATATTCCTTATAGTGGATTTTTATTTTTTATATTATAAATATATTTCGGCAATCAAGTGGCCATCTTCAGTATTTATCATGAACTTAAAAATAAATTTTATTTCCATGCCTTTTATACTTTTTCCAGGGTACAATGTTTTTATTTTCAAGGTATAATATTTTGTGACGTATTTTGCAAAACTAGTTCGTAAAGTTTGTTCGTAATGGTATTAATTTTGTTGTTAAGTAGAAATTTATTTTTGCGGTTTTTATATATTTCAAATTCTTCTAGCCTGTTTATTTGGTCGCTTTTATTCATCTTGTAGAGAATTTTTAAGTTTGTATCCATATCTGTGTAGTTGTGTAAAGTATTGTTGATATGGAGAGCAAATCTTGACTCAGTATTAATTTATAAATTCCGCTGTCTAATGTAATGTTACTATTTGATCTAATTTGTTATTCTAATTTGTTATGCGTTTTATATGCAACTTTATATCCAAAGTTTTTGAATATTTTCTGGATATGTAGGCTGGTGTTTTTATTATAATCCACATTAACATATTTTCCTTGGGTATTATCATCAAATTTTAACGTAGTGTTCTGTCGGTAATTGGTTCCGAATATATATATTTTCGATTTATTTCGTCCACTTTAGCCGTGGTATAACCATTTTTATGTGCGATGTATTTAATTATCTTAAGTTCATTTTGATAATCTTCTTTTGACATCGGGATCTTATTTAATCGGTGTATCATATGATTATATGCGGCTTTTTTATGCTGGTATGGGTGGTTTAATTTTTCATGTATAGTTTGGTCTGTTTGCGTGGGTTTTCTTAATATTTTGAATGTGTGTTTGTTATTGATGTTTTTAATTGTTAGATCCAGAAAATTAATTGCATTATTTTGTTCTAATTCTAACGTGAATTTTATGTTTTCGTGAATATTATTTATATAATTTTGCATTTGGTCCAGTTGTCTAGATGTACCCGTAAACAATATTAGTATGTCATCTTCATATCTGTGCCAGTATTTAATGTTCTTTAAAAATTTGTTTCTATTATTTAAGATGTAATTATTTTCGAAATGATTTAAATATATATTGGCTAACGTTCCAGATAGAGGACTACCCATTGGTAGACCATCATTTTGGGAGTAGAATTTTCCATTATATCTAAAGTAATTTTGACTTGTAATTTCTTCTAATAGTTTTGTTATTTCTTCGACGGTGTTACTGTTCGTTCCGTTTTTTATTAAAATGTTCTTGATTATGATCAACGTTTCTTTCACTGGTATATTCGAATACATGTTTGTGACATCGAAGGAAGCGAGTTTTGCATTATTTGGTATATTAATTTTCTCAATTTTTCTGACCAATTCAATGTTATTTTTAATTAAGTGGTCATGTTCAAGAGTTATATTATCTGTAAGCCATTTGTTAATATGCTTTGCAATTTTGTAAGATGGAGCCGAAGTAAAATTTACGACTGGTCGTATTGGAATATTATCTTTATTTACTTTCGGCATTCCTCGTAGAATCGGTGCTGTTGGTTTTATCATCTTATTGTATCGAATGTCTTTGTCACATAAGAACTGTTTTGTTTTGAAATATTTTGATCGCAATAACGGTAAATAGACAAGTTGACACAAAACCTGTCGTTTTACCGTTATCTTGAACCAAATATTTAAGTTTTAAGTGCAATTTAATGTCATTTGGGCTGTAATTCTCCATTTAACCGACATTTTGAACAATTTTATTATGAAACAATTGAGTTGTGGTGATAAATCACACTTTGGTAGTATTTTGGTATTAATTATTTAAAATGACGTTCAAATGGACAAATAATGAATAAAAATACAAAGAAAATATAAATTAGCAAAAATTACTACCAAAGCGTGTGTTTTATCACCACAACTCAAATTTTGTTATATTTCCATTGTCCAAAATGTGAGTAAAAGAGATCACTTAACCCCGCGCAATCAATTGATTCGCCCTGATGTTGGGGGCATTCGTGTTTCGTAAATATAACGAACGAAACATGAGACCCATAGAATACCACCACAGTATCCAGAGCTTGTCGTAGGAGGCGACTAAATCTGGTTGGATCACTGGGCTGACGACCCGCATCCGGAAAAAAATTAAAATGTTAAAAATGTCAACAAATATAAAATAATCGGAGACCGCCAAAACAACAAAAAAAACGAACCCCCGCTTAAGTACCCGGATTGAGGATCGGCACGTGAAACGTGCAGTCATTTTGAAAACCTGGCGCGTTGGACGGCCTTATCACATGCATGAAAGAGTATCGGCTGGAACTCGTAGCTCTCCAAGAAACTCGATGGCCTTAAAGTGGAGACCATGTGTCCCAAGGCTATACGTCGCTACACAGTGGAGATGACCTTGGAAATCTTGGGGTTGGATTTCACATTGGGCCACAGGTAAAAAAGGCTGTCTTGGACTTTCAAGCAGTCGATAATTGAATGTGTAAGCTTCGCTTGCACATAAAAATAAGCCAACCTGTCAATTGTGTGTATACATGCGCCCACTGATGTAAACCAATCCCAGGATAAAGACTCATTTTACAATAATCTGGATAATCTGATGGGTTCTATACCGGAGCACGATGTTAAATTGGTGATTGGTGACTTTAATGCTAGAGCTGGCAGAAATCAGACCGACTTATGTAACAATATAGGTCCGTACTCCCGACACGAAACTGCGACCGAGAATGGGGAAAGAATGATGTACTTTGCGATCGCTCATGATCTCAAAGTAGCAAGCACATTCTTTCCTCATAAAAACATCCACTTAGAAACATGGACACATCCACGTAAAACATCCCGAAGCCAAATTGACCATGTGTTGATTTCAAAAGGGCGGGCTCGGGTTGTCCAAGACGTGAGATCGTATCGGTCGTCAACCAAATTCGTAGGCAGTGACCATTTTATGGTTGCTGCAAAGCTACGATGGAAATTTTTCGTACAAGTCAGGGAGGACAGGAGAATATGCAACGCGATTCTCATTCGAAGGTCTGATAAATGAAGAAACGCAACGAAAATATCAAGATCTTGTCATTAATAGCATTATGCAATCCAATTACCAATCTGATGATGTGAACAGTGTCTGGGAAGTTTTAAAAACCTCGGTTGTCGATACTGCCCAGCACACTCTCGGTATAGTGAAAACTAAGCTCTAAAATGATTGGTTTGATGAGGAGTGTCGTCTTGCTGTTGAGCAACGTAATATAGCCTACAATGAGACGCAGACTCGGTTTACAATTGCAAGGAAAAACAAAGCAGTTCTTGCTAGGAGGACAGCTTAACGCATTTGTAGACAGAAGAAGGGCGAATGGTGGAAGGCCAAGGTCTTAAGAGTACAACAACTCAGCAATGAGCACAATTCGCGTGGTTTCTTTAAAGAAATCACCGAATTGCACCATACCTTAAGATCTCGGTCAACTGCCATTCGGGACCAGGATGAAAACCTCTGTGTTAACGTCGATGCGGTACTCGATACATGGCGTGAACATTTTTCTGATTTACTCAATGTTCCACATGTATCACAAGCTGTGTTTGAATACCCTCAAATACAGACCGCAGAGATGTTCATTGAGGATCCATCCTATGAGGAATTCACAATGGCCATGCAGAAATTAAAGAAAAATCGTTCACCAGGAGTTGATTGCATTAATTCAGAGCTCTTGATATTCGGAGGGCTTACTTTGTGGAACTGTCTTTTTGACCTTTCTCGATTAGTATGGCGTAATGAAGTTATGCCCGAAGAATGGAAAGTGGCCGCGTTATGTCCAATTTTCAAGAAGGGTGATCGCTTGAAATGCTAGAATTATCGCGGTATAGCTCTCCTTTGCACAGCATATAAGTTACTGTCATACATTATCTTGGGAAGAATTACTCCTCTAGCGGAGGAAATTGTCGGTGACTACCAAGGAGGATTCCGTCCAAATCGGTCAGTCACTGATCAAGTTTTTTCGCTGCGGATGATTCTTTCCAAATATTACAAAACATCTTGCGATGTACACCAGGTGTTCCTAGATTTCAAGCAAGCCTATGACCTGATCAATCGAGAGAGGCTTTGGTATACGCTTGAATATTTAGGAATACCGAAAAAATATGTACATCTCTGTAAAATGACAGTAACGCAGTCACAATGCTGTGTAAAAGTCGAGAACAGGCTATCGAGAACTTTTGCAATCACTACTGGTGCTCGACAAGGAGATGCGCTGTCCCCGATACTTTTTAATCTCATGTTGGAATACGTCCTTCGTAAAAGTGAAACACCTCAGGACAACATCTTATACCGACAATCCAATCAACTTCTTGCTTATGCAGATGATATCTGTGGGATTGGATTAAATGGCAACGGAGAGAAAGAGATAATTGATCCACTGAAACAGTGTTCAGCTCCCGTTGGTCTCAAAATCAACGAGTCAAAAACCAAATATCTAATTCGGGTTTAGAGACCAAGAAACAATTGATTTCAGTAGTGGTAACCACACGTTTGAAGGAGTGATGAGATACAAGTATCTTGGATCTCTCATCACTCACGATAACAGTGTGGGCGAGGATATCAAGGTCCGCCTTGCCGCTGGCAATCGGGCTTTGTATCCTCCACGTCCACTGCTGAAATCAAAATATCTTGCAAATACGGATAAGCTGAAACTGTACAGAGTGTTGATCAGACCCGTTGTCATGTTTGGATGTGAGAGTTGGACCTTGACGGATGAGTACGAAAGATGGCTTCTTACATTCGAGAGAAGAATCATGCGTGTGATATATGGTCCAAAACGCGACGTCGATGGCACTTACCGAGTTCTTTTCAATCACGAGATCAGGAATTTAATGCAAATTCCTGATATCGTGCATGAAATTAAAGGACAAAGAGTACGCTGGCTCGGACACGTTCTGCGTGCTGATCCGGACCGAATGATACAGCGAACCTTAAAGGGTGAACCGCCTTTCGATAGGCGAAGAGATCGCTGTCGGCGACGATGGCTCCACGGCGTAGAGAGCGATCTGGCTTCTTCAAACTGCCTACAACGGTTTGAAGAGCTGGCTGGTGATCGAAACCGATGAAGCCAGATTGTTGACACGGTACGGGCCTGTACCGTTTGGACAAATTTTGGACAAATGAGATATAAAAAAATGAAATCTGGTGATAAAACACACGCTTTGGTAGTAATTTTTGCTAATTTATATTTTGTTTGTGTTGTTATTCATTATTTGTCCATTTGAACATCAGTTTGAACAATTATTACCAAAAAACTACCAAAGTGTATTTTTTCAACTCAATTGTTTTATATTGAAATTGTTCAAAAGGTCGGTAAAATGGAGAAATTCAGCCCAAACGACATTAAATTTCACTTAAAAATTAAATATTTGGTTCAAAATATTACAAAAAAATATTAATAAGCAAAAATTACTACAAAAGCGTGTGTTTAATCACCCCAACTCTATTTTTGTATATTCCAATTGTTCAAAATTTGGGTAAAATGGACAATATAACACCACGCATCATAAAAATGCACGTAAAAATTGAATATTTTGTTCGAAATAACGGTAAAACGTACAAGTTTTGTGTTTTCTTGTCTTTTAATCGTTATTTCGTACCAAATTTTAATTTTGTAAATTTTATTTTTTAATGCGTGGGTTTAAATTGTGCAGTTTACCCAAATTTTGATTAATTTAATTATATAAAAAAATTGAATTGTGGTGACAAAACACGCTTTGGTAGTAATTTTTGCTTTTTAATATTTTTTTTGTGTTATTTTGAAGCAAATATTTCATTTTTAAGTACAATTAATTGTCATTTGAGGTGAAATTCTCCATTTAACTGACATTTTGAGCAATTTCATTATAAAACAATTGAGTCATGGTGATAATAGACAATTTGGTATAATTTTGGTTATAATTGTTCAAAATGTCTGTCAATATTATCTTTAAATGGATTATGCCTCGCCCCGCGATCCGAAGAGGCATTTTTCGGGGATTTTTTAATTTTACTACTCATTGTAAAAAGAAACATTTTTGTGCGCAAAAATGCGTTAAACCGTCCCAATAAAAAATTAAAAATTGAAATGATTCAAGCAAAACTAAAAAATAAAAATAAATTAACGCGGGCGAAATAATAAATTGAACGTTAATAACGAATAAAAATTATAAGGAAAAAAAGAAAACAAATAAAATAAAAAGTTTGATGACTGTGGGTGAAGCCCAACAATCCAACCATTTAAGTCGCCTCTTACGACAAGCAGTGGATACTGTGGTGGAAATTCTAAGCATTCCCCCCGACAACAGAGGCGAAAACGTCATTTTGAACAATAAATACAAAATTTTACCAAAATGTGTTTTATCACCACAACTCAATTGTTTCAAATTAAATTTGTTCAAAATGTTGGTTAAATGGAGAATTTCAGCCCAAATGACATTAAAGTGCACTTAAAAATTAAATATCTGGTAAAAAATAACACAAAAAAATATAAATAAGCAAAAATTACATTAAAAGCGTGTGCTTTGTCACCACAATTCCATTTTTCTATATTTAAATAGTTCAAAATGTGGGGAAAATGCACAATTGAACCTCACACATTAGCAAAATGCATGTTAAAATTTAAAATTTGGTTCGAAATAACGGAAAATTGACCAGTTTACACAAAACTTATCTATTTTACCGTTATTTCGAACAAAATATTATATTTTAACGTGCATTTTTATGTTGCGTGGGGTTATATTGTCCATTTGACCCACATTTTGGAAAATTTAAATATACAAAAATAGATTTGTGGTGATAAAATACACGCTTTGGTAAAAATTTTTGCTAATTTATATTTTTCTTGTGTTTTTATTCATTATTTGTCCATTTGAACGTCATTTTGAACAATTAATACCAAAATTCTACTAATCTGTGTTTTATCACCACAACTCAATTGTTTTATAATGAAATATTTCAAAATGTCGATTTAAATGGAGAATTTAACCCCAAATGACATAAGAGCGCACTTAAAAATTAAATATTTGGTTCAAAATAACACAAAAAAAAAAAAAATAATAAGCAAAAATTACTACGAAAGCGTGTGTTTTGTCAAAACAATTCAATTTTTATACATTTAAATTGTTCAAAATGTGGGTGAAATGGACAATTTAACCCTTCGCAACATGAAAATGCACGTAAAAATTTAATATTTTGTTCGAAGTAACGGTAATGCAAACAAGTTTTGTATTTACTTGTCTATTAATCGTTAATTGGAATAAACAAAAATAGAATTGTAGTGATAAAACACACCCCGTGGTTTTTGCTAATCTATATATTTTTTGTATTTCTTATTCAATATTTGTCCATTCGAACTTCATTTTGAACAATTAATACCAAAATTCTACCAAAGGTTATTTTATCACCACAACTCAATTGTTTCAGATTTAAATTGATAAAAATGTCTGTTAAATGGAGAGTTTCACCCCAAATGACATTAAATTGCTCTCAAAAATTATATATTTGGTTCAATATAGCAGTAAGAACTACAAATTTTGTGTCAACTTGTCTATTTACCGTTATTTCGATTAGAATATTTAATTTGTAGGTGCAATTTAATGTCATTAGTGGGGAAATTCTTCATTATCCCATTATTTTGTGAAGACTTTGGTATATATCGTTCAAAATGACGTTCAAATGGACAAATAATGAACAAAAACACAAAAAAAATATAAATTAGAAAAAAATACTTTCAAAGCGTGTGTTTTGTCACCACAACTCAATTTTTTGATATATAAATTTATCGAAATGTGGGTAAAATGCACAATTTAACCCCACGCAATATTAATATGCACGTAAAACTCACTAGTTTACACAAAACTTGTCTGTTTTACCGTTATTTCGAACAAAATATTTAATTTTACGTGCATTTGTATGTTGCGCAGGGTTAAATGGTCCATTAGAAAAATATTAATAAGCAAAAATTACTACCAAAGCGTGTGTTTTGTCACCACAATCAAATTTTAAAATATTTTAATTGTTCAAAATGTGGGTTAAATGCACAATTTAACCCCACGCAATATATAAATGGAAGTAAAATTTTTTAATTTTGTTCGAAATAACGGCCTATAGACAAGTTTTAACAAAACTTGTCTATTTTACCGTTATTTCGAACCAAATATTAAATTTGAACGACCACATAATATTGCGTGATGTAATATTGTCCATTTTACCCAAATTTTGATCAATTGGAATATAGGAAAACAAATTTGTGGTGATAAAACAAATGTTTTGGTAGTAATTTTTCCTAATTTATATTTAATTTGTATTTTTATTCATTATTTGTCCATTTGAACGTCATTTTGAACAATTAATACCAAAATTCTACCAAAGTGTATTTATCCACTCAATTGTTTCATATTGAAGTTATTCAAAATGTCGGGTAAATGGAGAATTTCACCCCAAATGACATTAAATTGCACTTAAAAATTAAATATTTGGTATAAAATAACACAATAAAAAATAAAAATAAGGAAAAATTACTACCAAAGCTATAATTCAATTTTTCTAATAATAAAATTGTTCAAAATGTAAAAATGCTCGTTAAAATTTAAAATTTGGTTCGAAAATACCGTAAATAGACAAGTTTACACAAAACTAGTCTCTTTTACCGTTATTTCGAACAAGATATTAAATGTTTACGTGCATTTTTATTTTGCGCGGGGTAAATAGGCAATTTTATCCACATTTTGGACAAATGAGATATAAAAAAATGAAATCTGGTGATGAAACACACGCGTTGGTAGTAATTTTTGCTAATTTATATTTTGTTTGTGTTGTTATTCATTATTTGTCCATTTGAACATCAGTTTGAACAATTATTACCAAAAAACTACCAAAGTGTATTTTTTCAACTCAATTGTTTTATATTGAAATTGTTCAAAAGGTCGGTAAAATGGATAGTTTCAGCCCAAAGGACATTAAATTTCACTTAATAATTAAATATTTGGTTCAAAATATTACAAAAAAATATTAATAAGCAAAAATTACTACCAAAGCGTGTGTTTAATCACCCCAACTCTATTTTTGTATATTCCAGTTGTTCAAAATTTGGGTAAAATGGACAATATAACACCACGCATCATAAAAATGCACGTAAAAATTGAATATTTTGTTCGAAATAACGGTAAAACGTACAAGTTTTGTGTTTTCTTGTCTTTTAATCGTTATTTCGTACCAAATTTTAATTTTGTAAATTTTATTTTTTAATGCGTGGGTTTAAATTGTGCAGTTTACCCAAATTTTGATTAGTTTAAATATAAAAAAATTGAATTGTGGTGACAAAACACGCTTTTGTAGTAATTTTTGCTTTTTAATATTTTTTTTGAGTTATTTTGAACCAAATATTTCATTTTTAAGTACAATTAATTGTCATTTGAGGTGAAATTCTCCATTAAACTGACATTTTGAGCAATTTCATTATAAAACAATTGAGGCATGGTGATAATAGACAATTTGGTAGAATTTTGGTATTATTTGTTCAAAATGACGTTCAAGTAGACAAATAATGAATAAAAACACAGTAAAAAAAAGTAATTAACCAAAATTACTACCAAAGCGTGTGTTTTATCATCACAACTCAAGTTTTTTATATTTCAATGGTCCAAAATGTAGGTAAAATGATCCATTTAACCCCGTGAAAAATAAAAATGCACGTTAAAATTTAATATTTTGTTCGAAATAACGATAAAACAGTCAAGTTTCGTGTTTACTTGTCTATTTACCGTTATTTCGAACCAAATTTTAAATTTTTACGTGCATTTTAATGTTGCGTGGGGTTGAATTGTGCATTTTACCCACATTTTGAACAATTTAAAAATCAAAAAACTGATTTGAGGTGACAAAACACACGCTTTACTAGAAATTTTTGATAATTAATTTTTTTTTTGTTTTTGTTCATTATTTGTCCATTTGAACGTCATTTTGAACGATATGTACCAAAATCTGAACAAAATCATGGGTAAATGGAGAATTTCACCCCAACTGACATTAAATGGTACCTAAAAATGAAATATTTTATTCAATCAAATAAAAATTAGATAATTTAAGTTCAAAAATATTCCTTATAGTGGATTTTTATTTTTTATATTATAAATATATTTCGGCAATCAAGTGGCCATCTTCAGTATTTATCATGAACTTAAAAATAAATTTTATTTCCATGCCTTTTATACTTTTTCCAGGGTACAATGTTTTTATTTTCAAGGTATAATATTTTGTGACGTATTTTTCAAAACTAGTTCGTAAAGTTTGTTCGTCATAGTATTAATTTTGTTGTTAAGTAGAAATTTATTTTTGCGGTTTTTATATATTTCAAATTCTTCTAGCCTGTTTATTTGGTCGCTTTTATTCATCTTGTAGAGAATTTTTAAGTTTGTATCCATATCTGTGTAGTTGTGTAAAGTATTGTTGATATGGAGAGCAAATCTTGACTCAGTATTAATTTATAAATTCCGCTGTCTAATGTAATGTTACTATTTGATCTAATTTGTTATTCTAATTTGTTATGCGTTTTATATGCAACTTTATATCCAAAGTTTTTGAATATTTTCTGGATATGTAGGCTGGTGTTTTTATTATAATCCACATTAACATATTTTCCTTGGGTATTATCATCAAATTTTAACGTAGTGTTCTGTCGGTAATTGGTTCCGAATATATATATTTTCGATTTATCTCGTCCACTTTAGCCGTGGTATAACCATTTTTATGTGCGATGTATTTAATTATCTTAAGTTCATTTTGATAATCTTCTTTTGACATCGGGATCTTATTTAATCGGTGTATCATATGATTATATGCGGCTTTTTTATGCTGGTATGGGTGGTTTAATTTATCATGTATAGTTTGGTCCGTTTGCGTGGGTTTTCTTAATATTTTGAATGTGTGTTTGTTATTGATGTTTTTAATTGTTAGATCCAGAAAATTAATTGCATTATTTTGTTCTAATTCTAACGTGAATTTTATGTTTTCGTGAATATTATTTATATAATTTTGCATTTGGTCCAGTTGTCTAGATGTACCCGTAAACAATATTAGTATGTCATCTTCATATCTGTGCCAGTATTTAATGTTCTTTAAAAATTTGTTTCTATTATTTAAGATGTAATTATTTTCGAAATGATTTAAATATATATTGGCTAACGTTCCAGATAGAGGACTACCCATTGGTAGACCATCATTTTGGGAGTAGAATTTTCCATTATATCTAAAGTAATTTTGACTTGTAATTTCTTCTAATAGTTTTGTTATTTCTTCGACGGTGTTACTGTTCGTTCCGTTTTTTATTAAAATGTTCTTGATTATGATCAACGTTTCTTTCACTGGTATATTCGAATACATGTTTGTGACATCGAAGGAAGCGAGTTTTGCATTATTTGGTATATTAATTTTCTCAATTTTTCTGACCAATTCAATGTTATTTTTAATTAAGTGGTCATGTTCAAGAGTTATATTATCTGTAAGCCATTTGTTAATATGCTTTGCAATTTTGTAAGATGGAGCCGAAGTAAAATTTACGACTGGTCGTATTGGAATATTATCTTTATTTACTTTCGGCATTCCTCGTAGAATCGGTGCTGTTGGTTTTATCATCTTATTGTATCGAATGTCTTTGTCACATAAGAACTGTTTTGTTTTGAAATATTTTGATCGCAATAACGGTAAATAGACAAGTTGACACAAAACCTGTCGTTTTACCGTTATCTTGAACCAAATATTTAAGTTTTAAGTGCAATTTAATGTCATTTGGGCTGTAATTCTCCATTTAACCGACATTTTGAACAATTTTATTATGAAACAATTGAGTTGTGGTGATAAATCACACTTTGGTAGTATTTTGGTATTAATTATTTAAAATGACGTTCAAATGGACAAATAATGAATAAAAATACAAAGAAAATATAAATTAGCAAAAATTACTACCAAAGCGTGTGTTTTATCACCACAACTCAAATTTTGTTATATTTCCATTGTCCAAAATGTGAGTAAAAGAGATCACTTAACCCCGCGCAATCAATTGATTCGCCCTGATGTTGGGGGCATTCGTGTTTCGTAAATATAACGAACGAAACATGAGACCCATAGAATACCACCACAGTATCCAGAGCTTGTCGTAGGAGGCGACTAAATCTGGTTGGATCACTGGGCTGACGACCCGCATCCGGAAAAAAATTAAAAATGTTAAAAATGTCAACAAATATAAAATAATCGGAGACCGCCAAAACAACAAAAAAAACGAACCCCCGCTTAAGTACCCGGATTGAGGATCGGCACGTGAAACGTGCAGTCATTTTGAAAACCTGGCGCGTTGGACGGCCTTATCACATGCATGAAAGAGTATCGGCTGGAACTCGTAGCTCTCCAAGAAACTCGATGGCCTTAAAGTGGAGACCATGTGTCCCAAGGCTATACGTCGCTACACAGTGGAGATGACCTTTGAAATCTTGGGGTTGGATTTCACATTGGGCCACAGGTAAAAAAGGCTGTCTTGGACTTTCAAGCAGTCGATAATTGAATGTGTAAGCTTCGCTTGCACATAAAAATAAGCCAACCTGTCAATTGTGTGTTTACATGCGCCCACTGATGTAAACCAATCCCAGGATAAAGACTCATTTTACAATAATCTGGATAATCTGATGGGTTCTATACCGGAGCACGATGTTAAATTGGTGATTGGTGACTTTAATGCTAGAGCTGGCAGAAATCAGTCCGACTTATGTAACAATATAGGTCCGTACTCCCGACACGAAACTGCGACCGAGAATGGGGAAAGAATGATGTACTTTGCGATCGCTCATGATCTCAAAGTAGCAAGCACATTCTTTCCTCATAAAAACATCCACTTAGAAACATGGACACATCCACGTAAAACATCCCGAAGCCAAATTGACCATGTGTTGATTTCAAAAGGGCGGGCTCGGGTTGTCCAAGACGTGAGATCGTATCGGTCGTCAACCAAATTCGTAGGCAGTGACCATTTTATGGTTGCTGCAAAGCTACGATGGAAATTTTTCGTACAAGTCAGGGAGGACAGGAGAATATGCAACGCGATTCTCATTCGAAGGTCTGATAAATGAAGAAACGCAACGAAAATATCAAGATCTTGTCATTAATAGCATTATGCAATCCAATTACCAATCTGATGATGTGAACAGTGTCTGGGAAGTTTTAAAAACCTCGGTTGTCGATACTGCCCAGCACACTCTCGGTATAGTGAAAACTAAGCTCTAAAATGATTGGTTTGATGAGGAGTGTCGTCTTGCTGTTGAGCAACGAAATATAGCCTACAATGAGACGCAGACTCGGTTTACAATTGCAAGGAAAAACTAAGCAGTTCTTGCTAGGAGGACAGCTTAACGCATTTGTAGACAGAAGAAGGGCGAATGGTGGAAGGCCAAGGTCTTAAGAGTACAACAACTCAGCAATGAGCACAATTCGCGTGGTTTCTTTAAAGAAATCACCGAATTGCACCATACCTTAAGATCTCGGTCAACTGCCATTCGGGACCAGGATGAAAACCTCTGTGTTAACGTCGATGCGGTACTCGATACATGGCGTGAACATTTTTCTGATTTACTCAATGTTCCACATGTATCACAAGCTGTGTTTGAATACCCTCAAATACAGACCGCAGAGATGTTCATTGAGGATCCATCCTATGAGGAATTCACAATGGCCATGCAGAAATTAAAGAAAAATCGTTCTCCAGGAGTTGATTGCATTAATTCAGAGCTCTTGATATTCGGAGGGCTTACTTTGTGGAACTGTCTTTTTGACCTTTCTCGATTAGTATGGCGTAATGAAGTTATGCCCGAAGAATGGAAAGTGGCCGCTTTATGTCCAATTTTCAAGAAGGGTGATCGCTTGAAATGCTAGAATTATCGCGGTATAGCTCTCCTTTGCACAGCATATAAGTTACTGTCATACATTATCTTGGGAAGAATTACTCCTCTAGCGGAGGAAATTGTCGGTGACTACCAAGGAGGATTCCGTCCAAATCGGTCAGTCACTGATCAAGTTTTTTCGCTGCGGATGATTCTTTCCAAATATTACAAAACATCTTGCGATGTACACCAGGTGTTCCTAGATTTCAAGCAAGCCTATGACCTGATCAATCGAGAGAGGCTTTGGTATACGCTTGAATATTTAGGAATACCGAAAAAATATGTACATCTCTGTAAAATGACAGTAACGCAGTCACAATGCTGTGTAAAAGTCGAGAACAGGCTATCGAGAACTTTTGCAATCACTACTGGTGCTCGACAAGGAGATGCGCTGTCCCCGATACTTTTTAATCTCATGTTGGAATACATCCTTCGTAAAAGTGAAACACTTCAGGACAACATCTTATACCGACAATCCAATCAGCTTCTTGCTTATGCAGATGATATCTGTGGGATTGGATTAAATGGCAACGGAGAGAAAGAGATAATTGATCCACTGAAACAGTGTTCAGCTCCCGTTGGTCTCAAAATCAACGAGTCAAAAACCAAATATCTAATTCGGGTTTTAGAGACCAAGAAACAATTGATTTCAGTAGTGGTAACCACACGTTTGAAGGAGTGATGAGATGCAAGTATCTTGGATCTCTCATCACTCACGATAACAGTGTGGGCGAGGATATCAAGGTCCGCCTTGCCGCTGGCAATCGGGCTTTGTATCCTCCACGTCCACTGCTGAAATCAAAATATCTTGCAAATACGGATAAGCTGAAACTGTACAGAGTGTTGATCAGACCCGTTGTCATGTTTGGATGTGAGAGTTGGACCTTGACGGATGAGTACGAAAGATGGCTTCTTACATTCGAGAGAAGAATCATGCGTGTGATATATGGTTCAAAACGCGACGTCGATGGCACTTACCGAGTTTTTTTCAATCACGAGATCAGGAATTTAATGCAAATTCCTGATATCGTGCATGAAATAAAAGGACAAAGAGTACGCTGGCTCGGACACGTTCTGCGTGCTGATCCGGACCGAATGATACAGCGAACCTTAAAGGGTGAACCGCCTTTCGATAGGCGAAGAGATCGCTGTCGGCGACGATGGCTCCACGGCGTAGAGAGCGATCTGGCTTCTTCAAACTGCCTACAACGGTTTGAAGAGCTGGCTGGTGATCGAAACCGATGAAGCCAGATTGTTGACACGGTACGGGCCTGTACCGTTTGGACAAATTTTGGACAAATGAGATATAAAAAAATGAAATCTGGTGATAAAACACACGCTTTGGTAGTAATTTTTGCTAATTTATATTTTGTTTGTGTTGTTATTCATTATTTGTCCATTTGAACATCAGTTTGAACAATTATTACCAAAAAACTACCAAAGTGTATTTTTTCAACTCAATTGTTTTATATTGAAATTGTTCAAAAGGTCGGTAAAATGGAGAAATTCAGCCCAAACGACATTAAATTTCACTTAAAAATTAAATATTTGGTTCAAAATATTACAAAAAAATATTAATAAGCAAAAATTACTACCAAAGCGTGTGTTTAATCACCCCAACTCTATTTTTGTATATTCCAATTGTTCAAAATTTGGGTAAAATGGACAATATAACACCACGCATCATAAAAATGCACGTAAAAATTGAATATTTTGTTCGAAATAACGGTAAAACGTACAAGTTTTGTGTTTACTTGTCTTTTAATCGTTATTTCGTACCAAATTTTAATTTTGTAAATTTTATTTTTTAATGCGTGGGTTTAAATTGTGCAGTTTACCCAAATTTTGATTAATTTAAATATAAAAAAATTGAATTGTGGTGACAAAACACGCTTTGGTAGTAATTTTTGCTTTTTAATATTTTTTTTGTGTTATTTTGAAGCAAATATTTCATTTTTAAGTACAATTAATTGTCATTTGAGGTGAAATTCTCCATTAAACTGACATTTTGAGCAATTTCATTATAAAACAATTGAGTCATGGTGATAATAGACAATTTGGTAGAATTTTGGTATTATTTGTTCAAAATGACGTTCAAGTAGACAAATAATGAATAAAAACACAGTAAAAAAAAGTAATTAGCCAAAATTACTACCAAAGCGTGTGTTTTATCATCACAACTCAAGTTTTTTATATTTCAATGGTCCAAAATGTAGGTAAAATGATCCATTTAACCCCGTGAAAAATAAAAATGCACGTTAAAATTTAATATTTTGTTCGAAATAACGATAAAACAGTCAAGTTTCGTGTTTACTTGTCTATTTACCGTTTTTTCGAACCAAATTTTAAATTTTTACGTGCATTTTAATGTTGCGTGGGGTTGAATTGTGCATTTTACCCACATTTTGAACAATTTAAAAATCAAAAAACTGATTTGAGGTGACAAAACACACGCTTTACTAGAAATTTTTGATAATTAATTTTTTTTTGTTTTTGTTCATTATTTGTCCATTTGAACGTCATTTTGAACGATATGTACCAAAATCTGAACAAAATCATGGGTAAATGGAGAATTTCACCCCAACTGACTTTAAATGGCACCTAAAAATGAAATATTTTATTCAATCAAATAAAAATTAGATAATTTAAGTTCAAAAATATTCCTTATAGTGGATTTTTATTTTTTATATTATAAATATATTTCGGCAATCAAGTGGCCATCTTCAGTATTTATCATGAACTTAAAAATAAATTTTATTTCCATGCCTTTTATACTTTTTCCAGGGTACAATGTTTTTATTTTCAAGGTATAATATTTTGTGACGTATTTTTCAAAACTAGTTCGTAAAGTTTGTTCGTCATAGTATTAATTTTGTTGTTAAGTAGAAATTTACTTTTGCGGTTTTTATATATTTCAAATTCTTCTAGCCTGTTTATTTGGTCGCTTTTATTCATCTTGTAGAGAATTTTTAAGTTTGTATCCATATCTGTGTAGTTGTGTAAAGTATTGTTGATATGGAGAGCAAATCTTGACTCAGTATTAATTTATAAATTCCGCTGTCTAATGTAATGTTACTATTTGATCTAATTAGTTATTCTAATTTGTTATGCGTTTTATATGCAACTTTATATCCAAAGTTTTTGAAAATTTTCTGGATATGTAGGCTGGTGTTTTTATTATATTCCACATTAACATATTTTCCTTGGGTATTATCATCAAATTTTAACGTAGTGTTCTGTCGGTAATTGGTTCCGAATATATATATTTTCGATTTATCTCGTCCACTTTAGCCGTGGTATAACCATTTTTATGTGCGATGTATTTAATTATCTTAAGTTCATTTTGATAATCTTCTTTTGACATCGGGATCTTATTTAATCGGTGTATCATATGATTATATGCGGCTTTTTTATGCTGGTATGGGTGGTTTAATTTATCATGTATAGTTTGGTCCGTTTGCGTGGGTTTTCTAAATATTTTGAATGTGTGTTTGTTATTGATGTTTTTAATTGTTAGATCCAGAAAATTAATTGCATTATTTTGTTCTAATTCTAACGTGAATTTTATGTTTTCGTGAATATTATTTATATAATTTTGCATTTGGTCCAGTTGTCTAGATGTACCCGTAAACAATATAAGTATGTCATCTACATATCTGTGCCAGTATTTAATGTTCTTTAAAAATTTGTTTCTATTATTTAAGATGTAATTATTTTCGAAATGATTTAAATATATATTGGCTAACGTTCCAGATAGAGGACTACCCATTGGTAGACCATCATTTTGGGAGTAGAATTTTCCATTATATCTAAAGTAATTTTGACTTGTAATTTCTTCTAATAGTTTTGTTATTTCTTCGACGGTGTTACTGTTCGTTCCGTTTTTTATTAAAATGTTCTTGATTATGATCAACGTTTCTTTCACTGGTATATTCGAATACATGTTTGTGACATCGAAGGAAGCGAGTTTTGCATTATTTGGTATATTAATTTTCTCAATTTTTCTGACCAATTCAATGTTATTTTTAATTAAGTGGTCATGTTCGAGAGTTATATTATCTGTAAGCCATTTGTTAATATGCTTTGCAATTTTGTAAGATGGAGCCGAAGTGAAATAAACGACTGGTCGTATTGGAATATTATCTTTATTTACTTTCGGCATTCCTCGTAGAATCGGTGCTGTTGGTTTTATCATCTTATTGTATCGAATGTCTTTGTCACATAAGAACTGTTTTGTTTTGAAATATTTTGATCGCAATAACGGTAAATAGACAAGTTGACACAAAACCTGTCGTTTTACCGTTATCTCGAACCAAATATTTAAGTTTTAAGTGCAATTTAATGTCATTTGGGCTGTAATTCTCCATTTAACCGACATTTTGAACAATTTTATTATGAAACAATTGAGTTGTGGTGATAAATCACACTTTGGTAGTATTTTGGTATTAATTATTTAAAATGACGTTCAAATGGACAAATAATGAATAAAAATACAAAGAAAATATAAATTAGCAAAAATTACTACCAAAGCGTGTGTTTTATCACCACAACTCAAATTTTGTTATATTTCCATTGTCCAAAATGTGAGTAAAAGAGATCACTTAACCCCGCGCAATCAATTGATTCGCCCTGATGTTGGGGGCATTCGTGTTTCGTAAATATAACGAACGAAACATGAGACCCATAGAATACCACCACAGTATCCAGAGCTTGTCGTAGGAGGCGACTACATCTGGTTGGATCGCTGGGCTGACGACCCGCATCCGTAAAAAAATTAAAAATGTTAAAAATGTCAACAAATATAAAATAATCGGAGACCGCCAAAACAACAAAAAAAACGAACCCCCGCTTAAGTACCCGGACACGAGATTGTGCATTTTACCCACATTTTGAACAATTTAAAAATCAAAAAACTGATTTGAGGTGACAAAACACACGCTTTACTAGAAATTTTTGATAATTAATTTTTTTATTGTTTTTGTACATTTTTTGTCAATTTGAACGTCATTTTGAACGACATGTTCCAAAATCTAAACAAAATAATGGGAAAATAGAAAATTTTACTCCAAATCGAAATAACGGTAAATAGACAAGTTGAAACAAAACTTGTCATTCTTACCGTTATTTTGAACCAAATATTTAATTTTTAAGTGCAATTTATTGTCATTTGGGATAAAATTCTCGAGTTAACTGACATTTTTAACAATTCAAATATGAAACAATTGAGTTGTGGTGAAAAATACACTTTGGTAGAATTTTGGTATAAATTGTTCAAAATGACGTTCAAATGGACAAATAATGAAAAAAATACAAAAATAATATAAATTAGCAAAAATTACTTCCAAAGCGTAATTTTTATCACGACAAATCTATCCAATTGTTCAAAATTTGGGTAAAATGGACAATATTACTCCACTCAACATAAAAATGCACGTAAAAATTTAATATTCTGTTCGAAATTATGGTAAAACAGACCAGTTTATGTTAACTTGTCAATTGTTCGATATTTCGAACCACATTTTAGATTATAACGTGAAATTTTATGTTGCGTTGGGTTAAATGGTGCATTTTACCCACATTTTGAACAATTTAAATATCAACAAATTGAGTTGTGGTAACAAAAAAGACGCTTTTGTAGGAAAGTAATTTTTGCTAATTAAAATTTTTTTTGTTGTGTTGTTCAGTTTTGTTCATTTGAACGTCATTTTGAACGAAATGTACCAAAATCTTAACAAAATAATGGGTTAATGGAGAATGTCACCCCAAATGACATAAAATTGCACCTCAAAATTAAATATTCTAATCGAAATAACGGTAAATGGACAAGTTGACACAAAACTTGTCGTTTTTACCGTTATTTTGCACCAAATATTAAATTTTTAAGTGCAATTTATTGTCATTTGGGGTAAAATTCTCCATTTAACCGACATTTTGAACAATTTAAATATGAAACAATTGAGTTGTGGTGATAAAATTAACTTTGGTAGAATTTTGGTACTAATTGTTCCAAATGACGTTCAAATGGACAAATAATTAAAAAAAACACAAAAAAATATAAATTAGCAAAAAATACTACCAAAACGTGTGTTTTATCACAACAACTCAATTTTTTTTATATTTCTATTGTCCTTAATGTGGGTTGAATGGACCATTTAACCCATTTCAACATAAAAATGCACGAAAAATTTAATATTTGGTTCGAAATAAAGGTAAAACAGACAAAATTTGTTAAAACTTGTCTATTTACCGTTATTTCGAACAAAATTTTTAATTTTAACGTGCATTTTTATATTGCGTGGGGTTAAATGGTGCATTTTACCCACAACTTGAAATATTTAAATATCAAAAAATTGAGTTCTGGTGAGAAAACACATGATTTAGTAGTAATTTATGCTAATTAATATATTTTTTTGTGTTTTTGTACATTTTTTGTCCATTTGAACGTCATTTTGAACGACATGTTCCAAAATCTAAACAAAATAATGGGTTAATAGAAAATGTCACCCCAAATGACATAAAATTGCACCTTAAAATTAAATATTTTGATCGAAATAACGGTAGATAGACAAGTTGAAACAAAACTTGTCATTCTAACCGTTATTTTGAACCAAATATTTAATTTTTTAGTGCAATTTAATGTCATTTGGGGTAAAATTCTCTAATAAACCGACATTTTGAACAATTATAATATGAAACAATTGAGTTGTGGTGATAAAACACACTTTTTGGAATTTTGGTATAAATGGTTCAAAATGACGTTCAAATGGAAAAATAATGAAAAAATACAAAAATAATATAAATTAGCAAAAATTACTAACAAAGCGTATTTTTTATCACCTCAAATCTATCCAATTGTTCAAAATTTGGGTAAAATGGACAATATAACCCCACGCAACATAAAAATGCACGTAAAAATTTTATCTTTTTTTCGAAATTATGGTAAAACAGACAAGTTTTGTGTTAGCTTGTCAATTGTTCGTTATTTCGAACCACATTTTAAATAAGCAATAATAACTACCAAAGCGTGTGTTTTGTCACCACAAATCTATTTTGTATATTCCAATTGTTCAAAATTTGGGTAAAAGGGACCATATAACCCCACGCAACATGAAAATGCATGAAAATTTTTTATATTTTGTTCGAAATAACGGTAAAACAGACAAGTTTAATGTAAATTTGTCTATTCACCGTTTATCAAACCAATTTTAAAATTTTTACGTGCATTGTGATATTGCGTGGGGTAAAATTGTGCATTAAACCCACAATTGAACAATTCAAATAGAAAAAATTTGAATTGTGGTGACAAAACACACGCTTTGGTAGAAATTTTTGCTTATTAAAATTTTTTTTGTGTTATTTTGAACCAAATATTTAATTTTTAAGTGCAATTTAATGACATTTGGGGTAAAATTCTCCATTTAACCGACATTTTGAACAATTTCAATATAAAACAATTGAGTTGTGCTGATTAAACACACTTAGGTAGAATTTTGGTATTAGTTGTTCAAAATGACGTTTAAATGGACAAATAAAGAAAAAAAACACAAAAAAAAAATAAATTAGCAATAATTACTACCAAAGCGTGTGTTTTATCACCACAACTCAATATTTTATATTTCAATTGTCTAAAATGTGGGTAAAATGGACCATTGAACCCCGCGCCGCATCAAACTGCACTTTAAAGTTTTATATTTGGTTCGCAAAAAACTTTAAATTAGGCAAATTTTGTGTAAACTTGTCTATTTACCGTTATTTCGAATCAAATTTTAAATTTTTCCGTCCATTTTTATATTTTGAGCAATTTAAATATCAAAAAATTGAGTTGTGGTGACAAAACACATGCTTTAGTTGTAATTTTTGCTAATAAATATTTTTTTTGTGTTTTTGTACATTATTTGTCCAATTGAACGTAATTTTGAACGACATGTACCAAAATCTTAAAAAAAATAATGGGCGAATGGAAAATTTCACCCGAAATGACATAAAATTGCACTTAAAAATTAAATATTCTAATCGAAATAACGGTAAATAGACAAGTTGAAACAAAACTTGTCGTTCTAACCGTTATTTTGAACCAAATATTTAAATTTAAAGTGCAATTTAATGTCATTTGGGGTGAAATTCTCCATTTAACCGACATTTTGAACAACTTAGATATGAAACAATTGAGTTGTGGGGATAAAACACTCTTTGGTAGAATTTTGGTATTATTTGTTCTAATGGACAAATAATGAATAAAAATACAAAAATAATATAAATAAGCAAAAATTACTTCCAAAGCGTAATTTTAATCACCACAAATCTATCCAATTGTTCAAAATTTGGGTAAAATGGACAATATAATCCCACGCAACATAAAAATGCACGTAAAAATTTAATATTTTGTTCGAAATAATGGTAAAACAGACAATTTTTGTGTAAACTTGTCAATTATTCGTTATTTTGAACAAAATTTTAAATTTTAACGTGAATTTTAATGTTAAATTGTGCATTTTACCCACATTTTGAACTATTGTAATGTCAACAAATTGAGTTGTGGTGACAAAACAAACGCTTTGGTAGTAATTTTTGCTACTTAATATTTTTTTGTGTTTTTGTTCAATATTTGTCCATTTGAACGTCATTTTGAACGATATGTACCAAAATCTTAACAAAATAATGTGTAAATGGAGAATTTCATCCAAAATGACATAAAATTGCACCCTAAAATTAAATATTCTAATCGAAATAACGGTAAATGGACAAGTTGACACAAAACTGGTCGTTTTTACCGTTATTTTGCACGAAATATTAAATTTTTGAGTGCAATTAAGTGTCATTTGACAAGTGACAATTACTAACAAAGCCAATTGTTCAAAATTAAGGTAAAATGGACAATATAACCCCACGCAACATAAATATGCGCGTAAAAATTTAATAATTTGTTCACAATAACGGTTAATCAGACAAGTTTTGTAAAACTTGACTATTTATCGTTATTTTGAACCAAATTTTAAATTTTTAAGTGCATTTTTATATTGCGTGGGGTTAAATTGTGAATTGTGCAGTTAGCCCACATTTTAAACAATTTTACGTGAATTTTAATGTTGCGTAGGGTTAAATTGTGCATTTTACCCACATTTGGAACAATTTAAATATTAACAAATTGAGTTGTGGTGACAAAACCAACTTTTTGGTAGTAATTCTTGCTAATTAATATTTTTTGTGTTTTTGTTCATTATTTGTCCATTTGAACGCCAATTTGAACGATGTGTACCAAAATCTTTACAAAATAAGGTGTAAATGGAGAATTTTATCCAGAATGACATAAAATTGCACCCTAAAATTAAATATTCTAATCGAAATAACGGTAAATGGACAAGTTGAAACAAAACTGGTCGTTTTTACCGTTATTTTGCACGAAATATTAAATTTTTAAGTGCAATTAACTGTCATTTGGGGTAAAATTCTCCATTAAACCGACATTTTGAACAATTTTAATATGAAACAATTGAGTTAAGGTGATAAAATTAACTTTGGTAGAATTTTGGTATTAATTGTTCAAAATGACGTTCAAATGATTAGATAAGGAAAAATATACAAACAAAATATAAATTAGCAATAATTACTACCGAAGCGTGTGTTTTGTCACCACAAATCTATTTTGTATTTTCCAATTATTCAAAATTTGGGTAAAATGGACCATATAACCCCACGCAACATAAAAATGCACGTAAAAATTTAATAATTTGTTCACAGTAACGGTAAAACACAAGTTTTGTTGAACTTGACTATTTATCGTTATTTCGAACCAAATTTTAAATTTTAAAGTGCATTTTTATATTGCGTGGGGTTAAATTGTGCAATTAGCCCACATTTTGAACAATTTAAATATAAAAAAATTTAATTGTGGTGACAAAACTCCCGCTTTGGTAGGAATTTTTGCTAATTAATATTTTTTTTGTGTTGTTTTGAACGAAATATTTAATTTTCAAGTGCAATATTATGTCATTTGGGCTAAAATTCTCCAATTCACTGACATTTTGAACAATTTTAATATGAAACAATTGAGTTGAAGTGATAAAAGTAACTTTGGTAGAATTTTGATATTAATTGTTCAAAATGACGTTCAAATGTACAAATAATGAAAAACAATACAAACAAAAAATAAATAAGCAATAATTACTACCAAAGCGTGTGTTTTATCACCACATTTCAATTTTTTTATATTTCAATAGTCCAAAATGTGAGTTAAATGGACCATTGAACCCTTCGCAACATAAAAATGCACGTAAAAATTTAATATTTTGTTCGAAATAAAGGTTAAACAGGCAAATTATGTGTAAACTTGTCTATTTACTGTTAATATGAACCGAACCAAATTTTTAATTTAAAAGTGCATTTTAATGTTGCGTGGGGTAAAATTGTGCATTTTACCAACAAATACAACCATTAAAACAATACAAATATAAAAAAATTGAATTGTGGTAACAAAACAAATGCTTTGGTAGTAATTTTTGCTTATTAATATTTTTTTTGTGTTATTTTGAACCAAATTTTTAATTTTTAATGGCATTTTAATGTCATTTGGGCTAAAATTCTCCAATTAACCGACATTTTGAACAATTTAAATATGAAACAATTGAGTTGTGGTAATAAAACACACTTTGGTAGAATTTTGGTATTAATTGATCAAAATGACGTTCAAATGGACAAATTTTGAATGAAAATACATAAATTATATTAATTAGCAAAAATTTCTACCAAAGCGTGTGTTTTATCACCACAACTCAATTTTTTTATATTTCAATCGTCCAAAATGTGGGTTAAAAGGACCATTTATTTCCGCGCAACATAAAAATGCACGTAAAAATTTTATATTTGGTGCGAAATAACGGTTAAACAGACCAGTTTTGTGTAAACTTGTCTATTTGCCGTTATTTCGAACCAAATTTTAAATTAAGACGTGCATTTTTATATTGCGTGTGGTTTAATTGTGCATTTTACCCACATTTTATACAAAACAAATATAAAAAAAATTGAATTGTCGTGAAAAAACAAACGCTTTGGTAGTAATTTTTGCTTATAAATATTTTTTTTTGTTTTATTTTGAACCAAAAATTAAATTTTAAAGTGCAATTCAGTGTCATTTGAGCTAAACTTCTCCATTAAACCGAAATTTTGAACAATTTTAATATGAAACAATTGAGTTGTGGTGATCAAACACACTTTGGTAGAATTTTGGTATTAATTGTTCAAAATGACGTCCAAATGGACAAATAATGAATAAAAACACAAAAAAAAAAATTAAATTAGAAAAAAATACTACCAACGCGTGTGTTTTATCACCACAAATCAATTTTTTATATTTCAACTGTCCAAAATTCTGGTAGAATTGACCATTTACCCAACTCAACATAAAAATGCACGTAAACATTTAACTTTTTTTTTTAACGGTAAAACAGACAAGTTTTGTTTAAACTTGTCTATTTACCGTTATTTTGAACCAAATTTTAAATTTTAACGTGCATTGTGATATTGCGTGGGGTTGAATTGTGCATTTTACCCACATTTGAACAATTGAAATATCAAAAAATTGAGTTGTGGTGACAAAACACATGATTTAGTAGTAATTTTGGCTAATAAATATTTTTTTTGTGTTTTTGTACATTATTTGTCCATTTGAACGTCATTTTGAACGACATGTACCCAAATCTTAACAAAATAATGGGTTAATGGAAAATTTCATCCCAAATGACATAAAATTGCACCTTAAAATTAAATAATCTAATCGAAATTACGGTAGTTAGACAAGTTGAAACAGAACTTGTCGTTCTAACCGTTATTTTGAACCAAATATTTAATTTTTAAGTGCAATTTTACCGCCCAGGTGGCTCAGTGGTTAAAGCTGTGGCAGTTGGAGCGGGAGGTACCGGGTTCGAATCCCGATAAAGGCAGGATGCAAAAGGGATTTTTCACCATCTGATAACGATCGGTGGTGTTAATAAACACATCTTTGACCCCCTGTTGGAGTGCAGAACTCATGGGCCGACCCATCTTCCATGTCAGTACTATAAGCTGGCATGGAGTAATGCAATGCGCAGATGGTTCTACGAAAATCGGACCTATAGCCGTACTTCCTCGATTTGGCCGTTAAGGCGTACAGTAGGACTTAGATAAGCAAACCGCGAAAGAGCTGGGAGAGCCTTGAGCCCCAAAAAAGATACCATAGAATAAAATAAAAAAAAAAAAAAAAAAAAAAAAAAAAAAAATAAAAAAGTTAAATTTTATGTCATTTGGGGTGAAATTCTCCATTAAACCGACATTTTGAACAATCTCCATATAAAACAATTGAGTAGTGGTGATTAAACACCCTTTGGTAGAATTTTGGTATTAATTGTTAAAGTGGACAAATAATGAAAAGAAATACAAAAATAATATAAATAAGCAAAAATGACTACCAAAGCGTGTTTTTCATCACCACAAATTTTTTCAATTATTCAAAATTTGGGTAAAATGGACAATATAACCCCACGCAACATAAAAATGCACGTAAAAATTTAATATTTTGTTAGAAATAATGGTAAAACAGACAAGTTTTGTGTAAACTTGTCAATTGTTCGTTATTTTGAAGCACATTTTAAATTTGAACGTGAATTTTTATGTTGCGTAGGGTTAAATTGTGCATTTTACCCACACTTGGAACAATTTAAATATAAACATATTGAGTTGTGGTGACAAAACCAACTTTTTGGTAGTAATTCTTGCTAATTAATATTTTTTGTGTTTCTGTACATTATTTGTCCATTTGAACGTCATTTTGAACGACATGTACCCAAATCTTAACAAAATAATGGGTAAATGGAAAATTTCACCCCAAATGACATAAAATTGTACCTTTAAATAAAATATTCTAATCGAAATAACGGTAAATGGACAAGTTGACACAAAACTTGTCGTTTTTACCGTTATTTTGCACCAAAAATTTAATTTTAAAGTGCAATTTTATGTCATTTGGGGTGAAATTCTTCATTTTACCGACATTTTGAACAATTTTAATATGAAACAATTGAGTTGTGGTGATAAAATTAACTTTGGTAGAATTTTGGTATTAATTGTTCCAAATGACGTTCAAATGGACAAATAATTAATAAAAACACAAAAAAATATAAATTAGCAAAAAATTTTACCAAAACGTGTGTTGTATCAAAACAACTCAATTTTTTTATATTTTAATTTTCCTAAATGTGGGTTGAATGGACCATTTTATTCCGCGCAACATAAAAATGCACGTAAAAATTTTATATTTTGTTCGAAATAACGTTTAAACAGTTTTGTGTAAACTTGTCTATTTGCCGTTATTTCGAACCAAATTTCAAATTTAGACGTGCATTTTTATATTGCGTGGGGTTTAATTGTGCATTTTACCCTCATTTTATACAAAACAAATATGAAAAAAATTTAATTGTCGTGAAAAAACAAACGCTTTGGTAGTAATTTTTGCTTATAAATATTTTTTTTTGTTTAATTTTGAACCAAATATTAAATTTTTAAGTGCAATTCAGTGTCATTTGAGCTAAAATTCTCCAATTAACCGAAATTTTGAAAAATTTTAATATGAAACAATTGAGTTGTGGTGATTTAACACACTTTGGTAGAATTTTGGTATTAATTGTTCAAAATGACGTTCAAATGGACAAATAATTAATAAAAACACAAAAACAAAAAATTAAATTAGAAAAAATACTACCAAAACTTGTATTTATCACCACAACTCAAGTTTTTATATTTCCATTGTCCAAAATGTGGATTTAAGGGATCATTTACCCAACTCAACATAAAAATGCACGTAAGAATTTAATTTTTGGTTCGAAATAACGGTAAAACAGACAAGTTTTGTTTAAACTGGTCTATTTACCGTTATTTGGAACCAAATTTTAAATTTTAACGTGCATTTTTATATTGCGTGGGGTTAAATTGTGCATTTTACCTACATTTGAACAATTGAAATATCAAAATATTTAGTTGTGGTGACGAAACACATGACTTAGTAGTAGTTTTAGCTAATAAATATTGTTTTTGTGTTTTTGTACGTTATTTGTCCATTTGAACGACATGTACCCAAATCTAAACAAAATAATGGGTAAATAGAAAATTTCACCTCAAATGACATTAAACTGCTCCCAAAAATAAAAAAAACTAATCGAAATAACGGTAAATAGACAAGTTGAAACAAAACTTGTCGTTCTAACCGGTATTTTGACCCATTTATTTAAATTTTAAGTGCAATTTAATGTAATTTGTTGTGAAATTCTCCATTTAACCGACATTTTGAACAATTCAAATATGAAACAATTGAGTTGTGGTGATAAAACACACTTTGGTAGATATTTGGTATAAATTGTTTAAAATGGCGTTAAAATGGACCAATAATGAAAAAAAATACAAAAATAATAGAAATTAGCAAAAATGACTACCAAAGCGTGTTTTTCATCACCACAAATCTTTTCAATTGTTCAAAATTTGGGTAAAATGGACAATATAACCCCACGCAACAAAAAAATTCACGTAAAAATTTAATATTTTGTTAGAAATAATGGTAAAACAGAAAAGTTTTGTGTAAACTTGTCAATTGTTCATTATTTCGAACAAAATTTTAAATTTTAACGTGAATTTTTATATTGCGTAATGTTTAATTTTGCATTTTACCTAGATTTTGAACAATTTTAATATCAACAAATTGAGTTGTGGTGACAAAACAAACGCTTTGGTAGTAATTTTTGCTAATTAATATTTTTTGTGGTTTTGTTCATTATTTGTCCATTTGAACGTCATTTTGCACGATATGTACCAAAATCTTAACAACATAATGGGGAAATGGAGAATTTTATCCCAAATGACATAAAATTACACCTTCAAATTAAATATTCTAATCGAAATTACGGTAAATGGACAAGTTTACACAAAACAAGTCGTTTTTTAAGTGCAATTAATTATCATTTGGGGTAAAATTCTCCATTTAACCGACATTTTGAACTATTTTAATATGAAACAATTGAGTTGTGGTGATAAAATTAACTTTGGTAGAATTTTGGTATTAATTGTTCAAAATGACGTTAAAATGAACAAATAATGAATCAATTTACAAATAAAATATAAATAAGCAATTATTTCTACCAAAGCGTGTGTTTTGTCACCACAAATCTATTTTGAATATTCCAATTGTTCCAGATTTGGGTGAAATGGACCATATAACCCCACGCAATATAGAAATGCACGTTAAAATTTAATAGTTTATTCAAAATAACGGTAAAACAGACAAGTTTTATGTCAACTAGTCTATATACCGTTTATCAAACCAATTTTTAAATTTTAAAGTGCATTTTGATATTGCTTGGGGTAAAATTGTGCATTTAGACCACCATTGAACAATTTTAATATAAACTATTTGAATTGTGGTGACAAATCACACGCTTTGGTTGTTATTTTTGCTTATTAAAATTTTGTTTGTGTTATTTTAACCAAATATTAAATTTATAAGTGCAATTTAATGTCATTTGGGCTGAAATTTTCCAATTAACTGACATTTTGAACAATTTTAATATGAAACAATTGAGTTCAAGTCATAAAATTAACTTTGGTAGAATAATGAAAAAAAAAACAAACCAAAAGTTAATAAGCAATAATTACTACCAAAGCGTGTGTTTTATCACCACAACTCAACTTTTTTATATTTCAATTCTCCAAAATGTGGGTAAAATGGACCATTGAACCCCACGCAACATAAAAATGCACGTAAACATTTAATATTTTGTTCTAAATAAAGGTTTAACAGACCAGTTTTGTGTAAACTTGTCTATTTACCGTTATTTCGAACCAAATTTTAAATTTTTACGTGCATTTCAAAATTGCATGGGGTAAAATTGTGCATTTTACCCACATTTTATACAAAACAAATATAAAAAAAATTGAATTGTTGTGACAAAACAAATGCTTTGGTAGTAATTTTTGCTTATTAATATTTTTTTTTGTGTTATATTGAACCAAATATTTAATTTTTAATTGCAATTTAGTGTTATTTGGTGTGAAATTCTCCATTTAACCGACATTTTGAACAATTCAAATATGAAACAATTGAGTTGTGGTGATAAAACACAATTTGGTATATTTTTGGTATAAATTGTTCAAAATGTCGTAAAAATGGACCAATAATGAAAAAAATACAAAAATAATATAAATAAGCAAAAATTACTACAAAAGCGTGTGTTTTATCACCAAAAATCTATCCAAATGTTCAAAATTTGGGTAAAATGGACAATAAAACCCCACGCTTTGGTAGTAATTTTTGCTAATTAATATTTTTTTGTATTTTTGTTCATTTATTTTTGTATTTTTGAACAATAAATACCAAAATTCTACCAGTGTTAATTTTATCGCCACAACTCAACTGTTCCATATTAAAATTGTTCAAAATGTCAATTAAATGGAGAATTTCACCCCAAATGATAATAAATTGCACTTAAAAATTAAATATTTGGTTCAAAATAACGGTAAAAATGACCAGTTTTGTGCCAACTTGTCCATTAACCCTAATTCGATTAAATTATTATATATATATTATTATTTTGATTATGTTTTGATAAATTTTAGGTGCAGTTTTATGTCATTACGGGTGACATTCTACATTTACCCATAATCTTGTAAAGATTTTAGAATATGTCGTTCAAAATGACATTCAAATGGACAAATCATGAAATAATATACAAACAAAATATAAATTATCAAAAATTACTACTTAAGCGTGTGTTTTGTCACCACAAATCTATTTTGTATATTCCAATTGTTCAAATTTTGGGTAAAATGGACCATTCAACCCCACGCAAAATGAAAATTCATGTAAAAATTTAATCATTTGTTCGAAATAACGGTAAAACAGACAAGTTTTGTAAAAACTTGTCTATTAACCGTTATTTCGAACCAAATTTTAAATTTTTACGTGCATAATTATATCGCGTGGGTAAAGTTGTGCATTTAACCCACATTTTAAACAATAAAAATATAAAAAAATTGAATTAAACACACACGTTGGTAGTAAGTTTTGGTTATTAATATTTTTTTTGTGTTATTTTGAACCAAATATTTAATTTTCAATAGGAATATAATGTCATTTGGGCTAAAATTCTCCAATTTACTGACATTTTGAACAATTGTAATATGAAACCATTGAGTTGAAGTGATTAAGTAATTTTTGGTAGAATTTTGCTATTAATTGTTTAAAATGACCTTCAAATGGACAAATAATGAAAAAAAATACAAACAAAAAATAAATAAGCAATAATTACTACCATGGCGTGTGTTTAATCACCACAACTAAATTTTTTTATATTTCAATTGTCCAAAATGTGGGTAAAATGGACCATTTCACCCCGCGTAACATAAAAATGCACGTAAAAATTTAATATTTTGTTCGAAATAACGGTTGAACAGGCAAATTATGTTTTAATATAAAAATTCATATTTTTTTGTGTTATTTTGAACCAAGTATTTTATTTTTAAGTGCAATTTAATGTCATTAAGGCTGGAATTCTCCATTTAACCGACAGTTTGAACAATTTTATTATAAAACAATTGAGTTGTGGTGATAAAATTAACTTTGGTAGAATTTTGGTATTTAATGTTCAAAATGAAGTTCAAATGGACAAATAATGAATAAAAACACAAAAAAAAAAAAAGGAAAAATAACTACCAAAGCGTGTGTTTTATCACAACAACTAAATTTTTTATATTTCAATTGTCCAAAATGTGGGTAAAATGGACCATTTAACCACGAGCAGCATCTCGTAAAAAGTTAATATTTTATTCCAAATAACGGTCAAACAGGCAAATTGTGTGTAAACTTGTCTATTTACCGTTATTTCGAACAAAATTTAAAAATTTTACGTGCATTTTTATGTTGCGAGGGGTTAAATTGTGCATTTTACCCACAAATAAAAATATAAAAACAAAACAAATATAAAAACTTTTAATTGTGGTGACAAAACACACGCGTTGGTAGTAATTTTTGCTTATTAATATTTAATTTTGTGTAATTTTGAACGAAAGTTTTAATTTTTAAGTGCAATTTAATGTCACTTGGGGTGAAATTCTCCATTTAACCGACATTTTGAACAATTTCAATATAAAACAATTGAGTTGTGGTGATAAAATTAACTTTGGTAGAATTTTGGTATTAATTGTTCAAAATGACGTTCAAATGTACAAATAATGAAAAAAATACAAACAATTAATAAATTAGCTAAAAATAACTGCCAAAGCGTGTGTTTTATCACTGCAAGTCTTTTTGGTATATGATGGACCATATAAAATGGACCATATAACCTCTCGCAACATAAAAATGCAAGTAAAAATTTAATGTTTTGTTCGACATAACGGTATTTAAGACAAGTTTTGTTAAAACTTGTCTTTAACCCATTATTTCGAACAAAATTTGGAAATTTTACGAACATTTTGATATTGCGTGGGGTTAAATTGTTTATTTAACTCTCATTTGAACAATTTAAATATAAAAATTGAATTGTGGTGACACGATTTGATAGAAATTTTTGCTTATTTATATTTTTTATGTGTTTTTTTGAACCAAATATTTAATTATTAAGTGCTATTAAATATCATTTGGGCTGAAAGTTTTTATTCAACCGACATTTTGAACAATTTAAATATGAAACAATTGAGTTGTGGTGATTAAACACACTTTGGTAGAATTTTGGTATTTATTGTTCAAAATGACGTTCAAATGGACAAATAATAAACAAAAACACAAAAAAAGTATACATTTGCAAAAAACACTACCAAAACGTGTGTTTTATCACCACAACTCAATTTTTTTATATTTCAATTGTCCAAAATATGGGTAAAATGACGGGTATACAGACAGGTTTTGTTTAAACTTGTCTATTTATAGTTATTTCGAACCAAATTAAAAGTTTCAACGTGCAGTTTTATATCGCAAGGGGTTGAAATGTTCATTTAACCTACATCTTGAACAATTTAAATATCAAAAAATTGAGTTATGGTGACAAAACACACGCTTTAGTGGTAATTTTTGCTAATTAGTATTTTTTTTGTGTTTTTGTTTAATCTTTGCTCATTTGAACGTCATTTTGAACGACATGTACCAAAATCCTAACAAAATTTTGGGTAAATGGAGAATTTCGACCCAAATGACATAAAATTGCACCTTAAAATTAAATATTCTAATCGAAATAATGATAAATAGACAAGTTTACACAAAACTTGTCGTTTTCTACAAATATTGAAAAAAAAAATACAAACAATAAATAAATTAGCAAAAATTACTACCAAAGCGTGTGTTTTACCACTGCAAATCTATTTTGTATATCAGGGACCATATAAAATGGACCATATGACCCCACGCAACATAAAACTGCAAGTTAAAATTAAATATTTTATTCAACATAATGGTATACAAGACAAGTTTGGTTTTAACTTGTATATTAAAAGTTATTTCGAACAAAATTTTAAAATTTTACGTGCATTTTTGTGTTGCGTGGGGTTTAATTGTGCATTTAACTTACATTTGAAAAAGAAAAATGTTAATGAATTGAATTGCGGTGACAAAACACTAGCTTCGCCGGCGCTTGAGTAGAAATTTTTGCTTAATAATGTTTTTTTTGTGTTATTTGGTTCAAAATATTTAATTTTTAAGTGCAATTTAATGTCATTTGGGCTCAAATTTTTCATTTAACCGACATTTTGAAGTATTTCAAAATGTTACAATTGAGTTGTGGTGATAAAACACACTTTGGTAGAATTTTGATATTCTTTGTTCAACATGACGTTCAAATGGACGATTAATGAACAAAGTCACAAAAAAAAATATAAATTAGCAAAAATTTCTACCAAAGCGCGTGTTTAATAACCACAACTCAATTTTTTTATATTTCAATTATCCAAAATGTGGTAAAATGGACCATTTAACCCAGCGCAACAAAAAATTGGACGTAAAAATTTAATATTTGGTTCAAAATGACGGTAAAACAGACAAGTTTTGTGTAAACTTGCCTATTTACCGTTATTTTGATTCAAATTATAAAATTTTACGTGCATTTTTATATTGCGTGAGGTTAAAGTGTTCATATTACCCACATTTTGAACAATTTAAATATAAACAAATTGAATTGTGGTGACAAAACACACGCTTTGATAGTAATTTTTGCTTATTTATATGTTTTGTGTTTTTGTTCATTATTTGTCCATTTAAACGTCATTTTGAATTACATATACCAAAACATTTACAAGATAACGGGTAAATGGAGAATTTCACACGAAATGACATTAAATTTCACCTTTAAATTAAATATCTTTATTGAAATTACGGTTAATAGACAAGTTGACACAAGACGTGTCGTTTTTACCGTTATTATGAACCAAATTTTTAATTTTTAAATACAATCTTATGTCATTTGGGGTGTTTTTCTCCATTTTACCGACATTTTGAACAATTTAAATTTGAAACATGTGAGTTGTGGTGATAAAATTAACTTTGGTAGAATTTTGGTATTACTTGTTCAAAATGATGTTCAAATGGACAAATAATGAATCAAATACAAACAAAATATAAATTAGCAAAAATTACTACCAAAACGTAAAAAAAATTTTAACGTTTTGGTAGTTATTTTTGCTAATTTTAAAAACTAATTATTTTAATCTAAATAACGGTAAATAGACAAGTTGACACAAAATGTGTCATTTTTACCGTTATTTTGAACCAAACATGTTATTGTTAAGTGCACTCAAATGTCATTTGGGGTGCAATTCTCCATTTAACCGACATTTTCAACAATTTAAATATGAAACAATTGAGTTGTGGTGATAAAATTAACTGTGGTAGAATTTTGGTATCTATTATTCAAAATGTCGTTCAAATGGACAAATAATGAATTAAAATACAAACAAAATATAAATAAGCAAAAAATACTACCAAAACGTAAAAAAAATCACCACAAATCTGTTTTTGTATATTCCTTTTGTTCAAAATTTGGGTATAATGAACAATATAACGCAACATGAAAATTTAAAAGTAATTTTTGCTAATTAATATTTTTTGTGTGTTTGTTCTTTATTTGTCTATTTGAACGTCATTTCGAACGACATGTACTAAAATCTTAACAAAACTATAGGTTAATGGAGAATTATACCCGAAATGACATAAAATTGCACCTAAAAATTAAATATTTTAAGCGAATAAACGGTAAATAGACAAGTTGACACAAAACTTGTCGTTTAAACCGTTATTTTGAACCAAATATTTTATTTTTAAGTGCAATTTAATGTCATTTCGGCTAAAATTTTCAATTTAACCGACATTTTGAACAATTTCAATATGAAACAATTAAGTTGTGGTGATAAAACACACTTTGGTAGAATTTTGGTACTTATTGTTCAAAATGACGTTCAAATGGACAAATAATGAATTAAAACACAAAAAAAATATAAATTACCAAAAATTACTACCAAAGCGTGTGTTTTATCACCAGAACTCAATTTTTATATATTTCAATTGTTCAACATTAAGGTAAGATGGACAATATTACCCAACGCAGCATTAAAATGCACGTCAAAATTTAATATTTTGTTCGAAATAACGGTTAAACAGTCAAGTTTTGTGTAAAATTGTCTATTTATCATTATTTTGTATTAGATACTAAATTTTTCGTGCATTTGTATATTGCGCGAGGTTTAATTGTGCAGTTTACCCAAATTTTTAACAACTTCAATTTAAAATCATTGAATTTTGGGTGACAAAACACACGCTTTGGTAGTAATTTTTCCTAATTGTTATTTATTTTTGTGTTATTTTGTACCAAATATTTAATTTTAAAGTGCAATTTAATGTCATTTGGGCTGAAATTCTCAATTTGACCGACATTTTGAACAATTTAAAAATAAAACAATTGAGTTGTGGTGATAAAACACACTTTGGTAGAATTTTGGTATTTATTGTTCCAAATGACGTTCAAATGGACAAATAATGAATAAAAACACAAAAAAAATATAAATTAGCAAACACTACTACCAAAGCGTGTGTTTTATCACCACAACTCAATTTTTGTATATTTTTATTGTCCAAAATGTGGGTCAAATGGACCATTTAACCCCGTGCAACATAAAAAGGCACGTAAAAATTTTATATTTTGTTCGAAATAACGGTAAAACAGACAAGTTTTGTGTAAACTTGTCTATTTACCGTTATTTCGAACCAAATTTTTATTTTAACGTGTATTTTTATATTGCGTGGGGTTAAATTGTGCATTTTTCCCACCTTTTGAACAATTTAAATACCAAAAAATTGAGTTATGGTGACAAAACACACGCTTTAGTAGTATTTTTGCTAATTAATATTTTTTGTGTTTTTGATCAATATTTGTCCATTTTTACGTCATTTTGAACGATATGTACCAAAATCGTAACAAATTAATTGAAAAATAGGGAATTTTACCACAAATGACATTAAATCTCATCTACAAATTTTTTTTTTTTTTTTTTTTATATTTTAATCTATGCTATCTTTTTTGGGGCTCAAGGCTCTCCCAGCTCTTTCGCGGTTCGCTTATTTACGTCCTACTTTACGCCTTAACGGCCAAATCGAGGACGTACGGCTATAGGTCCGATTTTCGTAGAACCATCTGCACATTGCATAGCTCCATGCCAGCCTATAGTACTGACATGGAAGATGGGTCGGCCCATGAGTTCTGCACTCCAACAGGGGGTCATAGATGTGTTCATTTTCACCACCGATCGTAATCAGATGGTGAAAAATCCCTTTTGCATCCTGCTTCTATCGGGATTCGAACCCGGTACCTCCCGCTCCAACTACCACAGCTTTAACCACTGAGCCACCTGGGCGGTTACAAATTTAATATTTAAATCAAAATAACGGTAAATAGACAAGTTGACACAAACTTGTCGTTTTGACCGTTATTTTGAACCAAATATTTCATTTTTTAGTGCCATTTGGGGTGAATTTCTCCATTTAACCGACATTTTGAACAATTTCAATATAAAACAATTGAGTTGTGGTGACAAAACAAACTTTAGTAGAATTTTGGTAATAATTGTTCAAAAAACGTAAAAATGGACAAATAATGAATAAAAACACAAAAAATATATAAATTAGCAGAAATTACTACCAAAGCGTGTGTTTTATCACCAGAACTCAATTTTTATATATTTCAATTGTCTAAAATGTGAGTCAAATGGGCCATTTTCCCGCGCAACATTAAAATGCACGTCAAATTTAATATTTTGTTCAAAATAACGGTAAAAAAGACAACTTTTGTGTAAAATTGTCTATTAATCGTTATTTCAAACCAAATTTTAAAATTTTTCGTGCATGCCTATATTTCGCGTGAGGTTCAATTGTACATTTTACTCAAATTTTGAACAATTTCAATATAAAAAAATTGAATTGTGGTGACAAAACACACGCTTTGGTAGTCATTTTTTCTAATTAATATTTATTTTTTGTGTTATTTTGTACCAAATATTAAATTTTTCAGTGCAATTTAATGTCATTTGGGCTAAAATTCTCCGTTTGACCGACATTTTTAATAATTTTAAAATGAAACAATTGAGTTGTGGTGACAAAACACACTTTGGTATAATAGAAGTTTGGTAATAATTGTTCCAAATGACGTTCAAATGGACAAATAATGAATAAAAACCCAAAAAAAATTTTAATAAGCAAAAATTACTACCAAAGCGTGTGTTTTATCACTACAACTCAATTTTTTTATATTTCAATTGTCCAAAGTGTGGGTTAAATGGACCATTTAACCCCGCGCAACATAAAAATGCACGTGAAAATTTTATATTTCGTTCGAAATTACGGTAAAAAAGACAAGTTTAGTGAAATTTTGTGTATTAACCGTTATTTCGAACCAAATTTTAAATTTTTATGTGCCTTTTCATATTGCATGGGGTTAAATTGTGCATTTTTCCCACATTTTGAACAATTTAAATATCAAAAAATTGAGTTGTGGTGACAAAACCCACGATTTGGTAGTAATTTTTGCTAATAAATATTTTTTTGTGTGTTTTTGTTCATTATTTGTCTATTGGAACGTCATTTAGAACGACATGTACCAAAATCTTAACAAAGAAATGGGTAAATGGAGAAAACCACCCGAAATGACATAAAATTGCACCTTAAAATTGAATATTCTAATCGAAATAACGGTAAATAGAGAAGTTGAGACAAAACTTGTCGTTTTAACGGTTACTTTAACCCAAATATTTAATTTTTAAGTGCAATTTAATGTCATATGGGGTGAAATTCTCCATTTAACCGACATTTTGGACAATTTCAATATGAAACAATTGAGTTGTGGTGAAAAAATTAACTTTGGTAGAATTTTTGTATTAATTGTTCAAAATGACGTTCAAATGGACAAAGCGTGTGTTTTATCACCTCAACTCAATTTTTTTTTTATTTTAACTGTCCAAAATGTGGGTGAAATGGACCAATTTTCCACGAGAAACATAAGAATGCATGTAAACATTTTATATTTAGTTCGAAATAACGGTAAAACCGACAAGTTTTGTGTAAACCTGTCTGTTTACCGTTATTTCGAACCAAATTTGAAATTTTTACGTGCATTTTTATATTCCAAGGGGTTTAATTGTGCATTTTCATCACATTTTGAACAATTTAAATATCAAAAAAATTGAGTTGAGGTGACAAAATCCACGCTTTAGTAGTACTTTTTGAAAATAATTATTTTTTTTGTGTTTTTGTTCATTATTTGTCCATTTGAACGTCCTTTTGAACGATATATACCAAAATCTTAACAAAGTAATGGGTAAGTGGAGAATTTCAACCAAAATGACACAAAATTGCACCTTAAAATTAAATATTCTAATAGAAATAACGTTAAATAAAGAAATTGACACAAAACTGGTCATTTGACCGTTATTTTGAACCAAATTACTTATTTTTAAGTGCAATTTAATGTCATTTGGGGTGAAATTCTCCATTTTACCGACATTTTGAACAATTTAAATATGAAACAATTGTGTTGTGGTGATAAAATTAACTTTGGTAGAATTTTGGTATTAATTGTTCAAAATGACGTTCAAATAGTCAAATAATGAAAAAAAACATAAAAAAAATATAATAAGCCAAAATTACTACCAAAGCGTGTGTTTTATCACTAAATTTTTTTTTTATTTCAATTGTCCAAAACGTGGGTTTAATAAACCATTTAACCCCCCGAAACATAAAAATGAAAGTAAAAATTTAATATTTTGTTCGACATAACGGTAAAAATGACAAGTTTTGTGTAAACTTGTCTATTTACCGTTATTTCGAACCAAGTTTTAATTTTTTCCTTTCATTTTTATACTTCGTGGGGTAAAATTGTGCATTTTACCCACATATTGAACAATTTAAATATCAAAAAATTGAGTTGAGGTGACAAAACCCACGCTTTAGTAGTAATTATTGCAAATTAAATTTTTTTTGTGTGTTCGTTCGTTATTTGTCCATTTGAACGAAATGTTCCAAAATCTTAACAAAATAATGGGAAAATGGAGAATTCAGACACAAATTAAATAAAATTGCACCTTAAATTAAAATATTTTAATCGAAATAACGGTAAAAAGGCAAGTTGACACAAAACTTGTAATTTTTTCCGTTATTTTGAAATAAATATTTAATTTTTAAGTGCAATTTAATGTCATTTGGGGTGAAATACTCCATTTCGCCGATACTTTGAACAATTTAAATATGAAACAATTGAGTTGTGGTGATTAAATTTAGAATTTTGGTTTAAATTGTTCCAAATGACGTTTAAAAATGAATGACGTTCAAATTTTTATTCAATAATGAATAGAAAATACAGAAAATATATAAATTAGCCAAAATAACTAGCAAGGCGTGTATTTTATCACCACAGCTCGATTTTTGTATATTCCAATTGTTCAAAATTTGGGTAAAATGGGCAATATTACCCCACGCAACATAAAAATGCACGTTCAAATTTAATATTTTGTTCGAAATAACGGTCAAACCGAAAAGTTTTGTGTTAACTTGTCTATTAACAGTTATTTTGAACCAAATTTTAAATTGATACGTGCATTAGACTGCGTGGGGTTAAATTGTTTATTTAACCAACATTTAAACCAAATTTTTAATTTTTAAGTGCAATTTATTGACATTTGAAGAAAAATTCTCCATTTTACCGACATTAAGAACAATTTCAATATGATACAATTGAGTTGTGGTGATAAATTTAACTTTGGTAGAATTTTGGTATTATTCAAAACGACGTTCAAATGGACAAATAATGAATAAAAACACAAAAAAAATATATATGGCCTATATTACTACCAAAGCGTGTGTTTTATCACCTTTACTCAATTTTTGTTTATTTTAATTGTCCAAAATGTGGGTAAAATGGACCATTCAACCACGAGAAACATTAAAATGCATTTTATAATTTGCTATTTTGCTCGAAATAACGGTTAAACAGACCAAATTTGTGTAAACTTGTCTATTTACCAATAGTTTGAAACAAATTTTAAATTTAAACGTGCCTTTTCGTATTGCATGGGGTTAAATTGTGCATTTTACCCACATTTAAAACAATTTAAATAAAAAAGATTAAATTGTGGTGACAAAACACACGACTAAGAAGTAATTTTTGCTTATTAGTATTTTTGTTGTGTTATTTTGAACCAAATATTTCTTTTAAAAGTGCAATTTAATGTCATTTGGGGTGAAATTCTCTATTAATCCGACATTTTGAACAATTTCAATATGAAACAATTGAGATGTGGTGATAAAACACACTTTGGAAGAATTTTGGTATTAATGGTTCGAAATGACGTTCAAATGGACAAATAAGGTATTAAAACACAAAAAATATAAAATAGCAAAAATTACTACCAAAGCGTGTGTTTTATCATCACAACTCAACTTTTTTATATTTCAATTGTTCAAAATGTGAGTAAAATGGACAATTTTACCCCGCGCAACATTAAAATGCACGTACAAATTTAATATTTTATTCGAAATAACAGTAAAACAGACAGGTTTTGTGTAAAATTGTCTATAAACAAAAAGCAATATTTACTACCAAAGCAATTAAAAATATTAATTAGCAATTATTTCTACCAAAACGTGTGTTTTATCATCACAACTAAATTTTTTTATATTTCAATTGTTCAAAATGTGGATAAAATGGATCATTCAACCCCGCCCAACATTAAAATGTACGTCAAAATTTAATATTTTGTTTGAAATAACCGTAAAAAAGACAAGTTTTGTATTAAATGGTATATTTGCCGTTATTCCGAACCAAATTAAGAATTGTTACGTGCATATTTATATTTCGTGGGGTTAAATGTGCATTTTACCAAAATTTTGAACCATTTTAATATAAAAAAATTGAATTGTGGTGACAAAACACACGCTTTGGTAGTAATTTCGGCTAATTAATAATTATTTTATGTTATTTTGTACCAAATATGTAATTTTTAAGTAAAATTTAATGTCATTTGAGCTGAAATTCTCCATTTAACCGACATTTTGAACAATTTAAAAATGAAACAATTGAGTTGTGGTGATAAAACACACTTTGGTAGAATTTTGGTATTAATTGTTCAAAATGACGTAACAATGGACCAATAATGAATAAAAAACACAAAAAAAATATAAATTAGCAAAAATTACTACCAGAGCGTGTGTTTAATCACCACCAACTTAATTTTTTTATATTTCAATGGTCCAAAATGTCGGTTGAATGGACCATTTACCCCGCGCAACATAAAAATGCTCGAAAAAATTTAATATTTAGTTCGAAATAACGGTTAAACAGACAAGTTTTGTGAAAACTTGTCTATTTGCCGTTATTTCGAACCAAATTTTTAATTTTTGCGTGAATTTTTATATTGCGTGGGGTAAAATTGTTCATTTTACCCACATTTTGAACAATTTAAATATAAAAGAATTTATTTGAAGTGACAAAACACACGCTTTAGTAGTAATTTTTGCTAATTAATATTTTTTTTGTGTTTTTGTTCATTCTTTGTCCATATGAACGGCCCTTTGAACGATGTATACCAAAATCTTAACAAAATAATGGATAAATGGGGAATTTTACCCCAATTGACATAAAATTGCACCTTCAAATTAAATATTTTGATCGAAGTAACGAAAAAAGACGAGTTGGCCAAAACTTGTCGTTTTTACCGTTATTTTGAACCAAATATTTAATTTTTAAGTGCAATTCAATGTCATTTGGGGTGAAATTCTCCAATTAACCGACATTTTGAACAATTTCAATATGTTTCAATTGAGTTGAAGTGATAAAATTAACTTTGTTAGAATTTTGGTATAAGCTGTTCAAAATGACAATTATATATGAATGACGTTCCAATTTTTATTCGATAATGAATATTGAATAAAAAAAATTTATAAATTAGCAAAAATCACTACCGAAGCATGTGTTTTATCACCACAACTCTATTTGTGTAAATTCCAATTGTTCAAAATTTAGGTAAGATGGACAGTATAACCAACGAAACATTAAAACGCACGTAAAAATTTAATATTTTGTTCAAAATAAAGGTAAAACCGACAAGTTTTGTGTAAACTTGTCTATTTATCGTTATTTCGTACCAGATTTTAAATAATTTGTTCATTTGTATATTGTGAGAGGTTTAATTGTGCAATTTACCCAAATTTTGAACAATTTAAATATAAAAAAAATTGAATTGTGGTGACAAAACACACGCTTTGGTAGTAATTTTTGCTTATTTATATTTACTTATTGTGTTATTTTGTACCAAATATTTAATTTTTAAGTGCAATTTAATTTCATTTGGGGTGAAATTCTCCATTTAATAGACATTTTGAACAATTTCAATATGCAACAATTGAGTTGTGGTGATAAAATTAACTTTGGTATAATTTTGTTATAAAGTGTTCAAAATGACGTTCAAATGGACAAATAATGAATGAAAATACAAAAACTATAATTATTCAAAATAACTACCAAAGCGTGTGTTTTATCACCACAACTCAATTCTTTTGTATAATATTTGAATTGTCCAAAATGTGGGTTAATTGGACCATTTACCCCTGCAACATAAAAATGCTCGTTATAATTAAAAATTTTGTTCGAAATAACGGTAAAACAGACCAAATTTGTGTAAACTTGTCTATTTACCGTTATTTCGAACCAAATTTTAAATTTGTGCGTGCATTTTTATATTGCGTGGGGTAAAATTGTGCATTTTTCTAACATTTTAATCAATTCAAATATATAAGGATTGAATTGTGGTGACAAAACACACGCTGTGGTAGTAATTTTTGCTTAGTAATGTTTTTTTTTTGTGTTGTATTGAACCAAATATTTCATTTTTAAGGGCAGTTTATCGTCATTTGTGGTTAAATTCTCCATTTAACCGACATTTTGAACAATTTAGATATAATTTATTGAATTGTAGTGAAAAATCACACTTTAGTAGAATTTTTGTATTCATTGTTCAAAATGACGTTCAAATAAACAAACAATGACAAAAAACAGAAAAAAAATTGCAAAATTTACTACCAAAGCGTGTGTTTTATCACCACAATTCAATTTTTTGTATATTTTAATTGTCCAAAATGTGGGTAAAATTGACCATTCAACCCCGCGCAACTAAAAAATGCACGTTAAAATTAAATATTTTTTTCCAAATAACGGTAAAACCAACAAAATTTGTGTCAGCTTTTCTATTAACCATTATTTCGAACCAAATTTTTAATTTTTAAGTGCATTTTGATATTGCGTGGGGTTAAATTGTGCATTTTTACCACATTTTGAACAATTTAAATAACAAAAAATTGAGTTGAGATGACAAAACACACGCTTTGGTAGTAATTTTTGCATATAAAATATTTTTTTTGGGGTTTTTGTTCATTATTGGTCCATTTGAACGTCATTTTGAACGACTAAACAATCGGTAAATGGAGTATTTCACCCCAAATGGAATCAAATTACATTTAAAAATAAAATATTTTAATCGAATATCGTTAAATAGACAAGTTGAACAAAACTTGTCATTTTTACCGTTAATTCGAACCAAATATTTAATTTTTAAGTGCAATTTAATGTCATTCGGGGTGAAGTTCTCCATTTGACCGACATTTTGAACAATTTAAATATGAAACAATTGAGATGTGGTGATAAAATTAACTTTGGTAGAATTTTGGTATTTCTTGTTTTAAAATGACGTTCAAATATGTATGACGTTCAAACTTTTATTCCATAATGAATAACGAATACAGAAAATATATAAATTAGCAAAAATTACTACCAAAGCGTGTAATCTATCACCACAACTCTATTGTTGTATATTTCCCCACGCAACATATTAATTCACGTTATAATTTAATATTTTGTTCGAAATAACGGTAAAACAGACAAGTTTTGTGTTTACTTGTCTATAACCGTTATTTCGTTCCAAATTTCAAATTTTTACGTGCATTTTTATATTGCGTGGGGATATATTTTGCATTTTACCTTCATTTTGATCAATTTAAATAAAAAAAAAATGAGCTGTGGTGACAAAACACACACTTTGGTAGTAATTTTTGCTAATTTATATTTTTTTTTGTGTTATTTTGAACCAAATATTTCATTTTTAAGTGGAATTAAATGTCACTGGGGGTCAAATTCTCCATTAAACCGACATTTTGAACAATTTCAATATAAAACAATTGAGTTGTTGTGATTAAACACACTTCGGTAGAATTTTGGTATTAATTGTTCAAAATGACGTTCAAATGGACAAATAATGAATAAAAACACAAAAAAAATATTAATTAGCAAAAATTATTACTAAAGCATGGGTTCTGTCACCACAACTCAATTTTTTTATATTTCAATTGTTTAAAATGTGGGTTAAATGCACAATTTAACCCCACGCAATATTAAAATGAACTTTTAAATTTAGAATTTGGTATGAAATAACGATAAATAGACAACTTATCACCAAACTTGTCTGTTTTACCGTTATTTCGAGCAAAATATTAAATTTTTACGTGCAATTTTATGTTGCGTGGGGTGATATTGTCCATTTTACCCAAATTTTGAACAAGTGGAAAATACAAAAATAGAGTTGTGGTGATAAAACACACGCTTTGGTAGAAGTTTTTACTAATTTATATATTTTTATATTTTTTATTCATTTGAACGTCATTTGAACGTCTTTTTGAACATAAAGTAACAAAATTCTACCAAAAAGTGTTTTATCACCACAACTCCATTGTTCTAAATTGAAGTTGTTCAAAATGTTGGTAAAATTAAGAATTTCAACCCAAATGACAATTAATTGCACTTAAAAATTAAATGGTCGGTTAAAAATAACGGTTAAAACGACAAGTTTTCTGTCAACTTGTCTATTAAACGTTATTTCGGTTAAAATATTTTATTTTTAAGTTTAATTTAATGTCATTTGGGCTGAAATTCTCCATTTAACCGACATTTTGAACAATTTTTAAATGACACAATTGGGTTGTGGTGATAAAACATACTTTGGTAGTATTTTGGTAATAATTGTTCAAAATGACGTTGATATGGACAAATAATGAATAAAAAAACACAAAAAAATAAAAATTAGCAATAATTACTACCAAAGCGTGAGTTTTATCATCACAACTCAATTTTTTTTATATTTCAATTGTTCAAAATGTGGGTAAAATGGACCATTAAAGCCCGCGCAACATAAAAATGCACGTTAAAATTTAATTTTTTGTTGCAAATAACGGTAAAACTATTTATCGTTATTTTGAACGAAATTTTTATTTTTACGTGCATTTTTATATTGCGTGGGGTAAAATTCAGCATTTTACTAAAATTTGGGTTCGAAATAATAGTAAAACAGACAAGTTTTGTATAAACTTGTCTATTTATTGTTATTGCGAACCAAATATTAAATTTTTACGTGCATTTTTATATTGCGTGGGGTTTAATTGTGCATTTTACTCATATTTTAAACAATTTTATTAAAAGATTGAATTGTGGTGACAAAACACACGCTTTGGTAGTAATTTTTGCTCATTAATATTTTTTTTTGTTATTTTGATCTAAATATTTCATTTTTAAGTGCTATTTAATGTCATTTGGGGTAAAATACTCCATTTAACCGACATATTGAACAATTTCAATTTGAGAAACCTAAGTTGTAGTGATAAAACACACTTTGGTAGAATTTTGGTATTACTTGTTCAAAATGATGTTCAAATTGACAAAAAATGAATAAAAAACCAAAAGCAATATAAATTAGCAATAATTACTACCGAAGCGTGTGCTTCATCACAACAACTCAATTTTTTTATATTTCAATTGTCCAAAATGTGGGTTAAATAAATCATATTACCTGTAGCGGGTCAACATATTTGTTGAATAATATTTCAAACCGCTTATTATTTATTAAAGCTTTTTCAATGCCAAATTTTATTACGTCACGTTCAATCGTATAATCGAGGTAAACATTATATTCACAGTGACAAGTGCACCATATATATTCCTGTAGAATATTCTAGTTTCGATAGCATATTTAGTACAGTCAGTTGTTACTTCTTTTGAATAGATATTTTGTTGTTCGTGTCCGACATCTATTCAAAGTATAAAGCATCACATTATTAATTTACATTATCATAATTAGCAACTGCATATCTTATTTTGATGTAAGTATTTCTCGATCGTGGCGCGCGTGTCCTCCCTCTTGGTTGAGTGACAAGCCAATTATTTTCGGTAATTAGTTTGATTACCTTTTAACAGTTGTTGGTGGACAATTACATTTTTGTGGAGTGGTATAGTGAAAAATAAAATAAATATAAAATAAATAAATAAAAACATTTTAACATAAAAGATAATTTATAATACAATATAAATTAAATGATAAAAAAATTATAAATGAAAATAAAATAAATATAAAATTTACAAATTAAATAAAAACATTTTTAACATACAAAATAAAATCAATTAGATATACACAAATAAAAGTGTTAGATTGGTGACCCTGACGGCTCTTTTAAGGGAACAACACGCAAATAATACAAATACGCGTATATATTACCTCCACGCAACGAGGGAAATGGAGAATCGCGTGTGCAAACCCCCGCGCATCGGGGGATAACGGAGTATCGCGTGTGCAAATCCCCGCGCAACGAGGGATAACGGAGTATCGCGTGTGCAAAATCCCTGCGCAGCGAGGGAATACAAAACGCGTGTGCAAAACCCCGTGCATCGAGGGTGACGGAAAACGCATCGAGAGAGAGACGGAGAAAACGCGTTAGCATACATCGCGCAACATAATAAAAAAAATTTTTAAGTTTTGTTTATTTATATATCAAAAAAATTTATTTTTCCACAAACCACATCTCTTACCCTCTCTGTATCTATTTTTTTTCTCTCAATTGTACGTCCACTCGCCGATACCGTTGGCAACAATTTTTTTCTCTTAAAGCAACGGTACAATACGCTGCGCCGCCACGTGTTTCCAAATCGAGAAAATTTATTTATCAGAGTCGCAAAATAGCTTTTTTTTTCCTCAAAGTCGATTTTTTTCTCTTCTCTTTTAATCGCATATAAACGGTCGAATATTAGTGTAAAAGATGTGTGAAACTAAGGAACAAGATGTCGAGATGGACCAGGGAGACGTAAAATACAGCGAAATTTCGTCGGCAAGGACACTGCCACTATAGCCATTATGAATGGACGACATTAAAGGTTGGATCGCATTGGCGGAGATCACATATGACCTGCAGAAGACGACGAGCTCCAAACAAAAAAACCTGCAGGTAGTCTCGTCTATACCGTCGCACTTGTTCCAAACTACAATACCGGACGTGTTGAAAAATCCCTCGCAAAAATACCACTATGAGCAGCTTAAAACTTTCTTACTAAACCGTCTCGCGCCTTCAGACGAAAGGCAGCTAGAGGCATTGCTCAGGGGTCAGGATTTTGGCGACCGTAAACCGTCCGAAGCCCTCAGACATATCGAGAGTCTGGCAGGGATTAATTTCGGTGTTCCAGTTATCCGTTCACTTTGGACCCGAAATTTACATTAATTTATAAGAATTGCGTTAGCTGCCCAACCCGACTCGGCTCCTTTATCGACTCTAGCCGAGGTTGCGGATCGTATGCACGAAAGCATCAGGTTGCAGCAACCAAACTAACACGCCATCGAGAGACCCTTTAATTCTCCGGCATCATCACCATTTTCACGAGTACGAGAGCCACGAAGAGCAAGGCCAATTCAGGACGAACATCCATCGACATCGTCATCTGACTCATTCGCGTCTCGCTTGACACGAATTGAGCAAATTGTCAGACAATTAAGCAACGGTGCGCCAGGCCAACGCGGCATACAATTTGCACGGCCAATACCCCGATCACGTTCATGCTCTCGATCACGTTCACGACCTCGTACTCGCTCAAATAATCGAGGGCAAAATACTGGTTCAAATAATCCGAACCAGCTTTGTTGGTATCACCTACACCACAAAGATAGAGCTCACATATGTATTTAACCTTGTGCCTATGAGCCCTAAACGGGTAGTGATCCAAAAAACTTGTAGATCCCCTTGTCGAGTCGGCCGCACTCTCGACCTTAAATAACAGCCGCCTCTTTATAAATGACGTAATTAACAACCTGACTTTTCTTGAAGACACAGGAGCTGACCTTTTGGTGCTCCCTGTTCGACGTTTTTCCACGTCGATATTTTTAAATTCAAAATCACACGATCTTGTGTTAGCAGCCGCCAATGGTACAAAATTTAACACCTATGAAACTAAATTGCTCCAGGTGAATATCGGACTAAGACATAATTTCACGCATGTATTTGTTTAAGCAGCAGTGCATCGTCCGATTATTGGCGCTGACTTTTTGAGTAAATTTGGCCTGCGAGTCGACAATTTTGCACCAAATATTAAATTTTTAAGTGCAATTGAATGTCATTTGGGGTGAAATTCTCCATTAATTCGATATTTAGAACAATTATAATATGAAACAATTGAGTTGTGGTGATAAAATTAACTTTGGTAGAATTTTGGTATTAATTGATCAAAATGTCGTTCAAATGGACAAATGATGAATAAAAATATTATTAATTAGCAAAAATTACGTCCAAAGCGTGTTTTTTATCACCACAAATCTATTCAATTATTCAAAAGTCGGGTAAAATGGACAATAAAACCTCACTCAACATAAAAATGTACGTTTAAATTTAAAATTTTGTTCGAAATAACGGTAAAACAGACAAGTTTTGTGCAAACTTTTCTATTTACCGTTATTTCGAAGCAAATTTTAAATTTTTACGTGCAATTTTATATTGCGTGAGGTAAAATTGTGCATTTAACCCACATATTGAACAATTTTCATATCAAAAAATTGAGTTGTGGTGACAAAACACACGCTTTAGTAGTAATTTTTGCTAATTAATATATTTCTGTGTTTTTTTTCATTATTTGTCCATTTGAACGTCATTTTGAACGACATGTACCAAAATCTTAACAAGATAATGGGTGAATGAAGAATTTTACACGAAATGACATAAAATTGCATTTTAAAATTTAAAATTTTAATCGAAATAACGGTAAATACACAAGTTGTCACTAAACTTGTCGTTTTAACCGTGATTTTGAACTAATTGTTTAATTTGTAAGTGCAATTTATTGTCATTTGCGGTAAAATTTTCCACTTGACCGACATTTTGAACAATTTCAATTTGAAACAAGTGAGTTATGGTGATAAAACACACTTTGGTAGAATTTTGGTATTAATTGTTCAAAATGACGTTCAAATGGACAAATAATGAATAAAAATTCAAAAATAATATAAATTAGCAAAATTTACTCCCAAAACATGTGTTTTATCACCACAAATCTATTTTTGTAAATTTCAATTGTTCATTTTTAAGGTGAAATGGACAATATAACCTCACGCAACATAAAAATGCAGGTTAATTTTTAATATTTTGTTCGAAATAACGGTCAAATAGACAAGTTTTATTTTAATTTGTCTATAAACCATTATTTCGAAGCAATATTTAAATTTTAACGTGCAATTCTATATTGCGTGAGGTGAAATTGTTCATATTACACACATTTTGATTAAATTAAATATTTAAAAATTGAATTGTGGTGCCAAAACACACGCTTTGGTAGTAATTTTTGCATATTAATATTTTTTTGTGTTATTTTGAACCAAATATTTTATTTTAAAGTGCAATTGAATGTCATTTTGGGTGAAATTCTCCATTTAACCAACATTTTGAACAATTTTAATATAACAACCATTTTGCTGTCGTGATTAAACACACTTTGTTAGAGTTTTGGTATTAATTGTTCAAAACGACGTTCAAATGGCCAAATAATGAATTAAAACAAAAAATAAATAGAAATTAGCAACAATTACTACCAAAGCGTGTGTTTATTCACCACAACTCAATTTTTGTATATTTTAAGTGTCCAATATGTAAGTAAAATGAACAATTTAGCCCCGCGCGACCTAAAAATGCACGTAAAATTTTAAAATTTTGTTCGAAATAACAGTAAAACAGAAAGGTTTTGTGTAAAATTGTCTATAAACAAAAAGCAATATTTACTACCAAAGCAATTAAAAATATTAATTAGCAATTATTTTTACCAAAACGTGTGTTTGATCATCACAACTAAATTTTTTTATATTTCAATTGTTCAAAATGTGGATAAAATGGACAATTTAACCCCGCGCAACATTAAAATGCACGTCAAAATTTAATATTTTGTTCGAAATAACGGTAAAAAAGACAAGTTTTGTATTAAATTGTATATTTGCCGTAATTTCGAACCAAATTTAAAATTGTTACGTGCATATTTATATTGCGTGGGGTTAAATGTGCATTAAACCAAAATTTTGAACCATTTTAATATAAAAAAAATGAATTGTGGTGACAAAACACACGCTTTGGTAGTAATTTCGGCTAATTAATAATTATTTTATGTTATTTTGTACCAAATATGTAATTTTAAAGTGAAATTTAATGTCATTTGAGCTGAAATTCTCCATTTAACCGACATTTTGAACAATTTAAAAATGAAACAATTGAGTTGTGGTGATAAAACACACTTTGGTAGAATTTTGGTATTAACTGTTCAAAATGACGTTACAATGGACCAATAATGAATAAAAAACACAAAAAAAATATAAATTAGCAAAAATTACTACCAGAGCGTGTGTTTAATCACCACCAACTTAATTTTTTTATATTTCAATGGTCAAAAATGTCGGTTGAATGGACCATTTACCCCGCGCAACATAAAATTGCTCGAAAAAATTTAATATTTAGTTCGAAATAACGGTTAAACAGACAAGTTTTGTGAAAACTTGTCTATTTGCCGTTATTTCGAACCAAATTTTTAATTTTTGCTTGCATTTTTATATTGCGTGGAGTTAAATTGTGCATTTTACCCACATTTTTAACAATTGAAATATATAAGGATTGAATTGTGGTGCCAAAACACACGCTTAAGTAGTAATTTTTGCTTATAAATGTTTTTTTTTGTGTTGTTTTGAACCAAATTTTTCATTTTTAACTGCAATTTAATGTCGTTTGGGATGAAGTTCTCCATTTAATCGACATTTTGAACAATTTCAATATGAAACAATTGAGTTGTGGTAATAAAACACACTTTGGTAGAATTTTGGTATTTATTGTTCAAAATGTCGTTCAAATGGACAAATAATGAATAAAAACACAAAAAAAATATAAATTAGCAAAAATTACTACCAGAGCGTGTGTTTTATCACTACAACTCAATTTTTTTACATTTTTATTGTCCAAAATGTAGGTTAAGTGAACCATTTAACACCGCGCAACATAAAAATGCTCGTAAAAATCTAACATTTTGTTCGAAATAACGGTAAAACAGACCAGTTTAGTGAAAACTTGTGTATTTACTTTGAACCAAATTTAAAATTTTTGCGTGAATTTTTATATTGCGTGGGGTAAAATTGTTCATTTTACCCACATTTTGAACAATTTAAATATAAAAAAATTTATTTGAGGTGACAAAACACACGCTTTAGTAGTAATTTTTGCTAATTAATATTTTTTTTGTGTTTTTGTTCATTCTTTGTCCATTTGAACGGCCCTTTGAACGATATGTACGAAAATCTTAACAAAATAATGGATAAATGGAGAATTTTACCCCAATTGACATAAAATTGCACCTTCAAATTAAATATTTTGATCGAAGTAACGAAAAATGACGAGTTGGCCAAAACTTGTCGTTTTTACCGTTATTTTGAACCAAATATTTAATTTTTAAGTGCAATTCAATGTCATTTCGGGTGAAATTCTCCAATTAACCGACATTTTGAACAATTTCAATATGTTTCAATTGAGTTGAAGTGATAAAATTAATTTTGTTAGAATTTTGGTATAAGCTGTTCAAAATGACAATTATATATGAATGACGTTCCAATTTTTATTCGATAATGAATATTGAATAAAAAAAATTTATAAATTAGCAAAAATTACTACCGAAGCATGTGTTTTATCACTACAACTCTATTTGTGTAAATTCCAATTGTTCAAAATTTAGGTAAGATGGACAGTATAACCAACGAAACATTAAAACGCACGTAAAAATTTAATATTTTGTTCAAAATAAAGGTAAAACCGACAAGTTTTGTGTAAACTTGTCTATTTATCGTTATTTCGTACCAGATTTTAAATAATTTGTTCATTTGTATATTGTGAGAGGTTAAATTGTGCAATTTACCCAAATTATGAACAATTTAAATATAAAAAAAATTGAATTGTGGTGACAAAACACACGCTTTGGTAGTAATTTTTGCTAATTTATATTTACTTATTGTGTTATTTTGTACCAAATATTTAATTTTTAAGTGCAATTTAATTTCATTTGGGGTGAAATTCTCCATTTAATAGACATTTTGAACAATTTCAATATGCAACAATTGAGTTGTGGTGATAAAATTATTTTTGGTAGAATTTTGTTATTCAGTGTTCAAAATGACGTTCAAATGGACAAATAATGAATGAAAATACAAAAACTATAATTATTCAAAATAACTACCAAAGCGTATGTTTTATCACCACAACTCAATTCTTTTGTATAATATTTTAATTGTTCAAAATGTGGGTTAAATGGACCATTTACCCCTGCAACATAAAAATGCTCGTAATAATTACAAATTTTGTTCGAAATAACGGTAAAACAGACCAAATTTGTGTAAACTTGTCTATTTACCGTTATTTCGAACCAAATTTTAAATTTGTGCGTGCATTTTTATATTGCGTGGGGTAGAATTGTGCATTTTTCTCACATTTTAAACAATTCAAATATATAAGGATTGAATTGTGGTGACAAAACACACGCTGTGGTAGTAATTTTTGCTTATTAATGTTTTTTTTTTTTGTGTTGTATTGAACCAAATATTTCATTTTTAAGGGCAGTTTATCGTCATTTGTGGTTAAATTCTCCATTTAACCGACATTTTGAACAATTAAGATATTATTTATTGAATTGTAGTGATTAATCACACTTTAGTAGAATTTTTGTATTAATTGTTCAAAATGACGTTCAAATAGACAAACAATGACAAAAAACAGAAAAAAATTGCAAAATTTACTACCAAAGCGTGTGTTTTATCACCACAATTCAATTTTTTGTATATTTTAATTGTCCAAAATGTGGGTAAAATTGACCATTCAACCCCGCGCAACTAAAAAATGCACGTTAAAATTAAATATTTTTTTCCAAATAACGGTAAAACCAACAAGTTTTGTGTCAACTTGTCTATCAACCATTATTTCGAACCAAATTTTGAATTTTTAAGTGCATTTTGATATTGCGTGGGGTTAAATTGTGCATTTTTACCACATTTTGAACTATTTAAATAACAAAAAATTGAGTTGAGATGACAAAACACACGCTTTGGTAGTAATTTTTGCATATAAAATATTTTTTTTGGGGTTTTTGTTCATTATTTGTCCATTTGAACGTCATTTTGAACGACTAAACAATCGGTAAATGGAGTATTTCACCCCAAATGGAATCAAATTACATTTAAAAATAAAATATTTTAATCGAAATAACGGTAAATAGACAAGTTGACCAAAACTTGTCATATTTACCGTTATTTCGAACCAAATATTTATTTTTTAAGTGAAATTTAATGTCATTCGGGGTGAAGTTCTCCATTTGACCGACATTTTGAACAATTTAAATATGAAACAATTGAGATGTGGTGATAAAATTAGTTTTGTTAGAATTTTGGTATTTCTTGTTTTAAAATGACGTTCAAATATGTATGACGTTCAAACTTTTATTCAATAATGAATAACGAATACAGAAAATATATAAATTAGCAAAAATTACTACCAAAGCGTGTAATCTATCACCACAACTCTATTTTTGTATATTCCAATGTTTCAAAATTTGGGTAAAATGGACAAAATTCCCCACGCAACATATAAATTCACGTTATAATTTAATATTTTGTTCGAAATAACGGTAAAACAGACAAGTTTTGTGTTTACTTGTCTATAACCGTTATTTCGTTCCAAATTTCAAATTTTTACGTGCATTTTTATATTGCGTGGGGATATATTATGTATTTTACCTTCATTTTGATCAATTTAAATAAAAAAAAATTGAGCTGTGGTGACAAAACACACACTTTGGTAGTAATTTTTGCTAATTTATATTTTTTTTTGTGTTATTTTGAACCAAATATTTCATTTTTAAGTGGAATTAAATGTCACTGGGGGTCAAATTCTCCATTAAACCGACATTTTGAACAATTTCAATATAAAACAATTGAGTTGTGGTGATAAAACACACTTCGGTAGAATTTTGGTATTAATTGTTCAAAATGACGTTCAAATGGACAAATAATGAATAAAAACACAAAACAAATATAATTTAGCAAAAATTATTACTAAAGCATGGGTTCTGTCACCACAACTCAATTTTTTTATATTTCAATTGTTTAAAATGTGGGTTAAATGCACAATTAAACCCCACGCAATATTAAAATGAACTTTTAAATTTAGAATTTTGTATGAAATTACGATAAATAGACAACTAAACACCAAACTTGTCTGTTTTACCGTTATTTCGAGCAAAATATTAAATTTTTACGTGCAATTTTATGTTGCGTGGGGTGATATTGTCCTTTTTACCCAAATTTTGAACAAGTGGAAAATACAAAAATAGAGTTGTGGTGATAAAGCACACGCTTTGGTAGAAGTTTTTACTAATTTATATATTTTTATATTTTTTATTCATTTGAACGTCATTTGAACGTCTTTTTGAACATAAAGTAACAAAATTCTACCAAAAAGTGTTTGATCACCACAACTCTATTGTTCTAAATTGAAGTTGTTCAAAATGTTGGTAAAATTAAGAATTTCAACCCAAATGACAATTAATTGCACTTAAAAATTAAATGGTCGGTTAAAAATAACGGTTAAAACGACAAGTTTTCTGTCAACTTGTCTATTAAACGTTATTTCGGTTAAAATATTTTATTTTTAAGTTTAATTTAATGTCATTTGGGCTGAAATTCTCCATTTAACCGACATTTTGAACAATTTTTAAATGACACAATTGGGTTGTGGTGATAACACATACTTTGGTAGTATTTTGGTAATAATTGTTCAAAATGACGTTGATATGGACAAATAATGAATAAAAAAACACATAAAAATAAAAATTAGCAATAATTACTACCAAAGCGTGAGTTTTATAATCACAACTCAATTTTTTTTATATTTCAATTGTTCAAAATGTGGGTAAAATGGACCATTTAAGCCCGCGCAACATAAAAATGCACGTTAAAATTTAATTTTTTGTTGAAAATAACGGTAAAACAGACAAGTTTTGTGTTAACTTGTCTATTTATCGTTATTTTGAACGAAATTTTTATTTTTACGTGCATTTTTATATTGCGTGGGGTAAAATTCAGCATTTTACTAAAATTTGGGTTCGAAATAATAGTAAAACAGACAAGTTTTGTATAAACTTGTCTATTTATTGTTATTTCGAACCAAATATTAAATTTTTACGTGCATTTTTATATTGCGTGGGGTTTAATTGTGCATTTTACTCATATTTTAAACAATTTTATTAAAAGATTGAATTGTGGTGACAAAACACACGCTTTGGTAGTAATTTTTGCTCATTAATATTTTTTTTTGTTATTTTGATCCAAATATTTCATTTTTAAGTGCTATTTAATGTCATTTGGGGTAAAATACTCCATTTAACCGACATATTGAACAATTTCAATTTGAGACACCTAAGTTGTAGTGATAAAACACACTTTGGTAGAATTTTGGTATTACTTGTTCAAAATGACGTTCTAATTGACAAATAATGAATAAAAAACCAAAAGCAATATAAATTAGCAATAATTACTACCAAAGCGTGTGCTATATCACAACAACTCAATTTTTATATATTTCAATTGTCCAAAATGTGGGTTAAATAAATCATATTACCTGTAGCGGGTCAACATATTTGTTGAATAATATTTCAAACCGCTTATTATTTATTAAAGCTTTTTCAATGCCAAATTTTATTACGTCACGTTCAATCGTATAATCGAGGTAAACATTATATTCACAGTGACAAGTGCACCATATATATTCCTGTAGAATATTCTTGTTTCGAAAGCATATTTAGTACAGTCAGTTGTTACTTCTTTTGAATAGATATTTTGTTGTTCGTGTCCGACATCTATTCAAAGTATAAAGCATCACATTATTAATTTACATTATCATAATTAGCAACTGCATATCTTATTTTGATGTAAGTATTTCTCGATCGTGGCGCGCGTGTCCTCCCTCTTGGTTGAGTGACAAGCCAATTATTTTCGGCCATTAATTTGATTACCTTTTAACACTTGTTGGTGGACAATTACATTTTTGTGGAGTGGTGTAGTGAAAAATAAAATAAATATAAAATATAAAATAAATAAATAAAAACATTTTAACATAAAAGATAATTTATAATACAACATAAATTAAATGATGAAAAAATTATAAATGAAAATAAAATAAATATAAAATTTACAAATAAAATAAAAACATTTTTAACATACAAAATAAAATCAATTAGATATACACAAATAAAAGTGTTAGATTGGTGACCCCGACGGCTCTTTTAAGGGAACGACACGCAAATAATACAAATACGCGTATATATTACCTCCACGCAACGAGGGAAACGGAGAATCGCGTGTGCAAACCCCCGCGCAACGGGGGATAACGGAGTATCGCGTGTGCAAATCCCCGCGCAACGAGGGATAACGAAGTATCGCGTGTGCAGAATCCCCGCGCAGCGAGGGAATACAAAACGCGTGTGCAAAACCCCGTGCATCGAGGGTGACGGAAAACGCATCGAGAGAGAGACGGAGAAAACGCGTTAGCATACATCGCGCAACATAATAAAAAAAATTTTTAAGTTTTGTTTATTTATATATCAAAAAAATTTATTTTTCCACAAACCACATCTCTTACCCTCTCTGTATCTATTTTTTTTCTCTCAATTGTACGTCCACTCGCCGATACCGTTGGCAACAATTTTTTTCTCTTAAAGCAACGGTACAATACGCTCCGCCACCACGTTTTTCCAAATCGAGAAAATTTATTTATCAGAGTCGCAAAATAGCTTTTTTTTTTCCTCAAAGTCGATTTTTTTCTCCTCTCTTTTAATCGCATATAAACGGTCGAATATTAGTGTAAAAGATGAGTGAAACTAAGGAACAAGATGTCGAGATGGACCAGGGAGACGTAAAATACAGCGAAATTTCGTCGGCAAGGACACTGCCACTATAGCCATTATGAATGGACGACATTAAAGGTTGGATCACATTGGCGGAGATCACATATGACCTGCAGAAGACGACGAGCTCCAAACAAAAAAACCTGCAGGTAGTCTCGTCCATACCGTCGCACTTGTTCCAAACTACAATACCGGACGTGTTGAAAAATCCCTCGCAAAATACCACTATGAGCAGCTTAAAACTTTCTTACTAAACCGTCTCGCGCCTTCAGATGAAAGGCAACTTTGGTTGTAATTTTTGCTAATTTATATTTTTTTTTGTGTTATTTTGAACCAAATATTTCATTTTTAAGTGGAATTTAATGTCACTGGGGGTCAAATTCTCCATTAAACCGACATTTTGAACAATTTCAATATAAAACAATTGAATTGTGGTGCAGAAACACACGCTTTGGTAGTAATTTTTGCTTATATATATTCTTTTTTGTGTTATTTTGAACCAAATATTTATTTTTAAGTGCAATTGAATGTCATTTGGGTCGAAATTCTATATTTTACCGTTATTTTGAATAATTTCAATATGAAACAATTGATTTGTGGTGATTTAACACACTTTGGTAGAATTTTGGTATAAGTTGTTCACAATGACGTTCAAATGAACAAATAATGAATGAAAAAACACAAAAAAAATATAAATTAGAAAAAAACTTTTACCAAAGCGTGTAATTTATCACCACAACTCATTTTTTTATATTTCAATTGTCCAAAATGTGGGTAAAATGGATCATTTAACCCCGCACAACATAAAAATGAACGTAAAATTTTATTATTTTGTTCGAAATATTTATATAACAGACAAGTTTTGTGTAAACTTGTCTATTTACCGTTACTTCAAATCAAATTTTTTAATTTTAACGTCCATTTTTATATTGCGTGGGGTAAAATTGTGCATTTAACCCACATTTTGAACAATTTAAATTTCAAAAAATTGAGTTGAGGTGACAAAACATACGCTTTGGTAGTAATTCTTGCTAATTAATATTTTTTGTGTTTTTTTTTTCATAATTGGTCCATTTGAACGTCATTTTGAACGATATGTACCAAAATCTTAACAAAATAATGGGTCAATGGAGAATTTTACCCCAAATTACATAAAATTGCACCTTAAAATTAAATATTCTAATCAAAATAACGGTAAATTGACCAGTTGACACAAAGCTTGTCGTTTTACCGTTATTTTGAACCTTATATTTAATTTTTAAGTGCAATTTATTGTAATTTGGGGTGTAATTCTCCATCAAACCAACATTTTGAACAATTTCAATATGAAACAATTGAGTTGTGGTGATACAATAAACTTTGGTAGAATTTTGGTATTACTTGTTCAAAATGACGTCCAAATGGACAAATTATAAATTTAAATACAAAAAAAATAAAAAATTGCAAAAATTACTACCAAAGCGTGTGTTTCATCACAACTCAATTTTTTTGGTATTTCAATTGTCTAAAATGGGGGTTAAATGGACCATTAACCCCCGCGCAACATAAAAATACACGTAAAAATTAATATTTTGTTCAAAATAACGGTCAAACAGACAAGGTTTGTTTAAACTTGTCTATTAACCGTTATTTTGAACCAAATTTTCAATTTAAACGTGTATTTTTATATTGCGTGGGGTTAAATTGTGCATTTTACTCACATTTGAACAATTTAAATATAAAAAATTGATTTGCGGTGACTTAACACACGCTTTCATAGTATTTTTTGCTTATTATATTTTTATTGTGTTATTTTGAACCAAATATTTAATTTTTAAGTGCAATTAATTGTCAGTTGGGTAACAAAACAAACGCTTTGGTAGTAGTTTTTGCTTATTAATATTTTTTTTGTGTTACTTTGAACCAAATATTTAATTTTAAAGTCCAATTTAATGTCATTCTGGGTGAAATTCTCCATTTAACCGACATTTTGAACAATTTAAATATGCAACAATTGAATTGTGGTGATAAAACACACTTCGGTAGAATTTTGGTATTTATTGTTCAAAATGAGGTAAAAATGGACAAATAATGAATGAAAATAAAAAAAAAATATAAATTAGCAAAAATTTCTACCAAAGCGTGTGTTTTATCACCACAACTCAATTTTTTTATATTTCAATTGTCCAAAATATGGGTTAAATGGATCATTTAACCCCGCAAACATAAAAATGCACGTTAAAATTTAATTGTCCACTTTACCCACATTTTGAACAATTAAAATATAAAAAAATTGAATTGTGGTGACCAAACACACGCTTTGGTAGTAATTGTTGCTTAATTTTATTTTTTTTTTGTGTTATTTTGAACCAAATTTTTTATTTAAAAGTGCAGTTTAATGTCATTTGGGGTGAAATTCTTCATTTAACCGACAGTTTGAACAATTTCAATATGAAACAATTGAGTTGTGGTGATAAAACACACTTTGGTAGAATTTTGGTATTTATTGTTCAAAATGACGTTCAAATGACCAAATAGTGAATAAAAACATAAAAAAATATAAATTAGCAAAAATTACTACCAAAGCGTGAAAGCGTGTGTTTTATCACCACAACTCAATTTTTTTATATTCCAATTTTTCAAAATTTGGGTGAAATTGACAATATAACCCTACGCAACATAAAAATGAACGTAAAATTTTATTGTTTTGTTCGAAATAACGGTAAAATTGTGCATTTAACCCACATTTTGGAGAATTAAAATATACAAAAATTGAATTGTGGTGACAAAACACACGCTTTGGCAGTAGTTTGTGCTTATTTATATTTTTTTTGTGTTACTTTGAACCAAATATTTAATTTTTAAGTGCAATTTTATGTTATTTTGGGTGAAATTCTCCATTTAACCGACATTTTGAACAATTTAAATATGCAACACTTGAGTTGTGGTGATAAAACACACTTCGGTAGAATTTTGGTATGAATTGTTCAAAATGAGATTAAAATGGACAAATAGTGAATAAAAATACAAAAAAAATAATATTAATTAGTAAAAATTACTACCAAAGCGTGTGTTTTATCACCACAACTCAATTTTTTTTATATTTCAATTGTCCAAAATGTGAGTAAAATGGACCATTCAATCCCGCGAAACATAAAAATTCACGAAAATATTTAATATTTTGTTCGAAATAACGGTAAAACTGACAAGTTTTATGTAAACTTGTCAATTGTTCATTATTTCGAACCAAATTTAAAAATTTATGTGCATTTTTATATTGCGTGGGGTTAAATTATGCTTTAATCCTCATTTTGAACTATTTTAATATAAAAAAAAATTGAGTTGTGGTGACACAACACACGCCTACGTATTAATTTTGGCTAATTAAGATTTTTTTTAGTGTTTTTGTTCAAAATTTGTCTCTTTGAACGTCATTTTGAACGACATATACCAAAAACGTAACAAAATAATGAATAAATGGAGAATTTCACCCAAAATGACATAAAATTGCACCATTAAGTTAAATATTCTAATCAAAATAACGGTAAATAAACAAGTTGACAAAAAACTTGTCGTTTAAACGGTTATTTTGAACCAAAAATTTAGATATTAAGTGTTATTTAAGTTCATTAGGGTGCAAGTTCTCCATTAAACCGACATTTTGAACAATATAAATATGAAACAATTGAGTTATGGTGATAAAATAAACTTTGGTGAAATTTTGGTATTAATTGTAAAAAATGAAGTTCAAATGGACAAAAAATGAAATAAAATACAAAAAAAAATAAATTAGCAAAAATTACTACCAAAGCGTGTGTTTTATCACCACAAATCTATTTTTTTTATATTTCAATTGTCCAAAATTTGCGTAAAATGGACAACCCAACGCACTATAACACGGCACTTTAAAATTTAATGTTTTGTTCGAAATAACGGTAAAATAGACAAGTTTTGTTTAAACTTGTCTATTAACCGTTATTTCGGAATTTTTTTTTAAATTTTTACGTGCATTTTCTTATTGCGTGGGGTTAAATTGTGCATTTTACCCACATTTTGGACAATTTAAATATAGAAAAATTGAATTGTGGTGACCAAACACACGCTTTGGTAGTAGTTTTTGCTTATTAATATTTTTTTTGTGTTATCGCGAACCAAATATTTAATTTTTAAGTGCAATTGAATGTCATTTTGGGTGAAATTCTACATTAAACCGACATTTTGAACCATTTAAATATGAAACAATTGAGTTGTGTTGATAAAACTTACTTTGGTACAGTTTTGGTATTAATTGTTAAAAATGAACGTCAATGGACAAATAAGGAATAAAAATACAAAAATAATATAAATTAGGAATAATTACTACCCAAGCGTGTGTTTTATCACCACAAATCTATTGATGTATATTCCAATTGATCCAAAATTTGAATAAAATGGACCATATAACCCCACGCAACATAAAAATGCACGTAAAAATTTAATGTTTGGTTCGAAATCACGGTAAAATAGACAAGTTTTGGGAAAACTTGTCTATTAACCATTATATAGAACAAAATTTAAAATTGTATCATCCATTTTAAATTTCGCGGGGTGTAATTGTGCATTTAACCTTCATTTTGAACAATTAAAATATTAAAAAATTGAATTGTGGCGACAATACATTAAATTTGAACATTAAAAACTCATTAAATTTGGTTTAATGGACCATTAAACTCAGCGCAACCTAAAAATGCACGTTAAATTTAATATTTTGTTCGAAATGACGGTGAAACAGACAAGTTTTGGGAAAACTTGTCTAATTACCGTTATTTCGAACAAATTTTGGAATTTAAACGTGCATTTTTAGATTGCGTGGGGTTAAATTGTGCATTTTACCCACATTTTGAACAATTGAAATATAAAAAAATTGAGTTGTGGTGACAAAACACACGCTTAAGTAGTAATTTTTGCTAATTAGTATTTTTTTTGTGTTTTTGTTCAATATTTGTCCATTTGAACGTTATTTTGAACGATTTGTACCAAAATCGTAACAAAATAATGGGTAAATGGAGAATTTTACCCTAAATGTCATTAAATTGCACCTAAAAATTAACTATTCTAATCGAAATAACGGTAAATAGACAAGCTGACTCAAAACTTGTCGTTTTAACCATTATGTTGAACCAAAAATTTAATTTGAAAGTGCAATCTAATGTCATTTGGGGTGAAATTCTCCATTTGTGGTGATTAAATTAACTTAGGTAAAATTTTGGTATTGATTGTTCAAAATGACGTTCAAATGGACAAATTATGCATAAGAAACACAAAAAATATATAAAATAGCAAAAATGACTACCAAAGCGAGAGTTTTATCGCCACAACTCAATTTTTTTATATTTCAATTGTCCAAAATGTGTGTAAAATGGACCATTGAACCCCGCGCAACGTAAAAATGCACGTAAAAATTTAATATTTTGTATGAAATAACGGTAAAACCGACAAGTTTTGTGTCAACTGGTCTTTAAACCGTTATTTTGAACCAAATGTTAAATTTTAACGTTCATTTTTATATTGCGTGGGGTTTAATTGTGCAGTTAACCCAAATTTTGAACAATTTAAATTTAAAAAAACTGAATTGAGGTGACAAAACACAAGCCGTGGTAGTAATTTTTGCTTATTAATAATTATTTTGGTGTTATTTTGTATCAAATATTTAATTTTTAAGTGCAATTGAATGTCATTTGGGCTGAAATTCTCCATTAAACCGACATTTTGAACAATTTTACAATGATAAAATTGGGTTGAGGTGATAAAACACACTTTGGTAGAATTTTGGTATTTATTGTTCAAAATGACGTTCAAATGGACAAATAGTGAATAAAATCATAAAAAAAATATAAATTAGCAAAAATTACTACCAAAGCGTGAAAGCGTGTGTTTTATCACCACAACTCAATTTTTTTAATATTCCAATTGTTCAAAATTTGGGTAAAATGGACAATATAACCCTACGCAACATAAAAATGAACGTAAAATTTTAATGTTATGTTCGAAATAACGGTTAAATAGACAAGTTTTGTGTTAACTTGCCTATTAACCGTTATTTCGATTTTTTTGTTTTAAATTTTTACGTGCATTTTTTTTGTTTTTTTTAACCACCCAGGTGGCGCAGTGGTTAAAGCTGCTGCAGTTGGAGCGGGAGGTTCTTCGTTCGAATCCGATTCGAGGCAGAATGCAAAATGGGTTTTTCACCTTCGATCGTTTTGGCGGTGCGATCGGTGGTGAAAAATAAACATAATCTGGATCCTATGTCGTGTTAAGAATCCTTGGGCCGACCTACTTCCATGTCAGTACTATAGGACTTACATGGAGCTATGCAATGCGCAGATGGCTCTACGGAAAGATTGGGACCTATAGCCGTATAGAAAGGTATCACAACGGATCAAATTTGATCTAAGTGTGCGATAGCGGCCACATCAACTTAATTTAACTTTTTAAGTGCATTTTCATAATGCGTGGGGTTAAATTGTGCATTTTACCCACATTTTGGAGAATCAAAATATATAAAAATTGAATTGTGGTGACAAATACACGCTTTGGTAGTAGTTTGTGCTTATTAATATTTTTTTTTGTGTTACTATGAACCAAATATTTAATTTAAAAGTGCAATTTTATGTCATTTTGGGTGAAATTCTCCATTTAACCGACATTTTGAACAATTTAAATATGCAACAATTGAGTTGTGGTGATAAGACACACTTCGGTAGAATTTTGGTATGAATTGTTCAAAATGAGATTAAAATCGACAAATAGTGAATAAAAATACAAAAAAATAAATATAGATTAGCAAAAATTACTACCAAAGCGTGTGTTTTATCACCACAACTATATTTTTTTATATTTCAATTGTCCAAAATGTGGGTAAAATGGACCATTCAATCCCGCGAAACATAAAAATTCAAGAAAAAATTTAATATCTTAATCGAAATAACGGTAAAAACTGACAAGTTTTCTGTAAACTTGTCAATTGTTCATTATTTCGAACCAAATTTAAAAATTTATGTGCATTTTTATATTGCGTGGGGTTAAATTATGCTTTTAACCCTCATTTTGAACTTTTTTAATATAAAATAAATTGAGTTGTGGTGACACAACACACGCCTACGTATTAAATTTGCTAATTCAGATTTTTTTTTAGTGTTTTTGTTCAAAATTTGTCCATTTGAACGTCATTTTGAACAACATATACCAAAATCTTAACAAAATATTGGATAAATGGAGAATTTCACCCAAAATGACATAAAATTGTACCATAAAGTTAAATATTTTAATCGAAATAACGGTAAATAAACAAATTGACAAAAAATTTTGAACCAAATATTTAGTTTTTAAGTGTTATTTAAGTTCATTTGGGGTGAAGTTCTCCATTAAACCGACATTTTGAACAATATAAATATGAAACAATTAAGTTATGGTGATAAAATTAACTTTGGTATCATCCATTTTAAATTTCGCGGGGTGTAATTGAGCATTTTACCTTCATTTTGAACAATTAAAATATTAAAAAATTGAATTGTGGCGACAATACATTTAATTTGAACATTAGAAACTCATTAAATTTGGTTAAATGGACCATTAAACTTCGCGCAACCTAAAAATGCACGTTAAATTTAATATTTTGTTCGAAATGACGGTGAAACAGACAAGTTTTTTGAAAACTTGTCTAATTACCGTTATTTCGAACAAATTTTGGAATTTAAACGTGCATTTCAAGATTGCGTGGGGTTAAATTGTGCATTTTACCCACATTTTGAACAATTGAAATATAAAAAAATTGAGTTGTGGTGACAGAACACACGCTTTAGTAGTAATTTTTGCTACTTAGTATTTTTTTGTGTTTTTGTTCAATATTTGTCCAATTGAACGTCATTTTGAACGATTTGTACCAAAATCGTAACAAAATAATGGGTAAATGGAGAATTTTACCCCAAATGACATAAAATTGCACCTAAAAATTAACTATTCTAATCGAAATAACGGTAAATAGACAAGTTGACACAAAACTTGTCGTTTTTACCGTTATGTTGAACCATAAATTTAATTTGAAAGTGCAATCTAATGTCATTTGGGGTGAAATTCTCCATTTGTGGTGATTAAATTAACTTAGGTAAAATGTTGGTATTGATTGTTCAAAATGACGTTCAAATGGACAAATTATGCATAAGAAATACAAAAAATATATAAAATAGCAAAAATGACTACCAAAGCGTGAGTTTTATCACCACAACTCAATTTTTTTATATTTCAATTGTCCAAAATATGGGTAAAATGGACCATTGAACCCCGCGCAACGTAAAAATGCACGTAAAAATTTAATATTTTGTTCGAAAAAACGGTAAAACCGACAAGTTTTGTGTCAACTGGTCTTTTAACCGTTATTTCGAACCATATGTTAAATTTTAACGTGCATTTTTATATCGCGTGGAGTTAAATTGTGCAGATTACCCAAATTTTGAACAATTTAAATTTAAAAAAAATTTAATTGAGGTGACAAAACACAAGCTTTGGTAGTAATTTTTGCTTATTAATAATTATTTTTGTGTTATTTTGTATCAAATATTTAATTTTTAAGTGCAATTGAATGTCATTTGGGCTGAAATTCTCCATTAAACCGACATTTTGAACAATTTTACAATGATAAAATTGGGTTGTGGTGATAAAACACACTTTGGTAGAATTTTGGTATTTATTGTTCAAAATGACGTTCAAATGGACAAATAATGAATAAAAAAACACAAAAAATATAAATTAGCATAAATTGCTACCAAAGCGTATGTTTTCTCACCACAACTCAATTTTTTTATATTTCAATTGTCCAAAATGTGGGTAAAATTGACCATTTAACCCCGCGCAACATAAAAATGAACGGTAAAATTTGATATTTTGTACGAAATAACAGTAAACCAGACAAGTTCAGTGTTAACTTGTCTATGTACCGTTATTTCGAACCAAATTTTATTTTGTTTCGTGCATTTTTATATTGCGTGAGGTTAAATTGTGCATTTTACCCACATTTGAACAATTTAAATATCAAAAAATTGAGTTGATGTGACAGAACACACGCTTTGGTAGTAATTTTTGCTAATAAATATTTTTTTTGTGTTTTCGTTCATTATTTGTCCATTTCAACGTCATTTTGAGCGATATGTACCAAAATCTAAACAAAATAATGGGTTAATGGAGAATTTCACCCCAAATGACATAAAATTGGACCTAAAATTAAATATTCTAATCGAAATAACGGTAAATAGACAAGTTCACACAAAACTTGTTTTTTTAACCGTTATATTGAACCAAATATTTAATTTTCAAACGCAATTTAATGTCATTTGTGATGAAATTCTCCATTAAACCGACATTTTGGACAATTTAAATATGCAACAATTGAGTTGTGATGGTAAAATTATTTTTGGTAGAATTTTGATATTAATTATTCAAAATGGAGTTCAAATGGACAAATAATGAATAAAAAATTGAAAAAATACATAAATTAGCAAAAATTACTACCGAAGCGTGTGTTTTATCACCACAACTCTATTTTGGTATATTCCAATTTACTATAAAAAGACAATTTTATACCAAAATTGTCGGTTTTACCGTTATTTTGAACAGAATATTAATTTTTTAAGTTCATTTTCATGTTGCGTGGGGTTAAATTGTCCATTTAAGCCACATTTTGAACTATAAAAATATAAAAAAATTGAATTGTCCGCACCAAACACACGCTTTGGTAGAAACTGATGCTAAAAAATATTTTTTTTAGTTATTTTGAACCAAATATTTAATTTTTAAGTGCAATTTGTTGTCATTTGGGGTGAAATTATCCATTTAACCGACATTTTGAACAATTTCAATAAGAAACAATTGAGTTGTGGTGATAAAACACACTTTGGTAGAATTTTGGTATAAATTGTTCAAAATGACGTTCAAATGGACAAATAATGAATAAAAACACAAAAAAAATATAAATTAGCAAAAATTGCTACCAAAGCGTGTGTTTTATCACCACAACTCAATTTTTTTATATTCAAATTGTTCAAAATTTGGGTAAAATAATTTGTTTAAACTTGTCTGTTTACCGTTATTTCGAATTTTTTTTATATTTTTTCGTGCATTTTTATAATGCATGGGGTTATATTGTCCATTTTACCAACATTTTGGACAATTAAAATATAAAATAAATTGAATTGTGGTGACAAAACACACGCTTTGGTAGTAGTTTTTGCTTATTAATATTTTTTTTGTGTTACTTTGAACCAAATATTTAATTTTAAAATCCAATTTAATGTCATTTTGGGTGAAATTCTCCATTTAACCAACATTTTGAACAATTTGAATATGCAACAATTGAATTGTGGTGATAAAACACACTTCGGTAGAATTTTGGTATTAATTGTTCAAAATGAGGTAAAAATGGACAAATAATGAATTAAAATAAATAAAAAATATAAATTAGCAAAACTTTCTACCAAAACGTGTGTTTTATCACCACAACTCAATTTTTTTATATTCCAATCGTCCAAAATATGGGTTAAATGGATCATTCAACCCCGCAAACATAAAAATGCACGTTAAAATTTTATTGTCCACTTTACCCACATTTTGAACAATTAAAACATAAAAAAATTGAATTGTGGTGAACAAACACACGCTTTGGTAGTAATTGTTGCTTAATTATATTTTTTTTTGTGTTATTTTGAACCAAATTTTTAATTTTAAAGTGCAATTTAATGTCATTTGGGGTGAAATTCTTCATTTAACCGACAGTTTGAACAATTTCAATATAAAACAATTGAATTGTGGTGCAGAAACACACGCTTTGGTAGTAATTTTTGCTTATATATATTCTTTTTTGTGTTATTTTGAACCAAGTATTTATTTTTAAGTGCAATTGAATGTCATTTGGGTCGAAATTCTATATTTTACCGTTATTTTGAATAATTTCAATATGAAACAATTGATTTGTGGTGATTTAACACACTTTGGTAGAATTTTGGTATAAGTTGTTCACAATGACGTTCAAATGAACAAATAATGAATGAAAAAACACAAAAAAAATATAAATTAGAAAAAAACTTTTACCAAAGCGTGTAATTTATCACCACAACTCATTTTTTTATATTTCAATTGTCCAAAATGTGGGTAAAATGGATCATTTAACCCTGCACAACATAAAAATGAACGTAAAATTTTATTATTTTGTTCGAAATATTTATATAACAGACAAGTTTTGTGTAAACTTGTCTATTTACCGTTACTTCAAATCAAATTTTTTAATTTTAACGTCCATTTTTATATTGCGTGGGGTTAAATTGTGCATTTAACCCACATTTTGAACAATTTAAATTTCAAAAAATTGAGTTGAGGTGACAAAACATACGCTTTGGTAGTAATTCTTGCTAATTAATATTTTTTGTGTTTTTTTTTTCATAATTTGTCCATTTGAACGTCATTTTGAACGATATGTACCAAAATCTTAACAAAATAATGGGTCAATGGAGAATTTTACCCCAAATTACATAAAATTGCACCTTAAAATTAAATATTCTAATCAAAATAACGGTAAATTGACCAGTTGACACAAAGCTTGTCGTTTTACCGTTATTTTGAACCTTATATTTAATTTTTAAGTGCAATTTATTGTAATTTGGGGTGTAGTTCTCCATCAAACCAACATTTTGAACAATTTCAATATGAAACAATTGAGTTGTGGTGATACAATAAACTTTGGTAGAATTTTGGTATTACTTGTTCAAAATGACGTCCAAATGGACAAATTATGAATTTAAATACAAAAAAAATAAAAAATTGCAAAAATTACTACCAAAGCGTGTGTTTCATCACAACTCAATTTTTTTGGTATTTCAATTGTCTAAAATGGGGGTTAAATGGACCATTAACCCCCGCGCAACATAAAAATACACGTAAAAAATTAATATTTTGTTCAAAATAACGGTCAAACAGACAAGGTTTGTTTAAACTTGTCTATTTACCGTTATTTTGAACCAAATTTTCAATTTAAACGTGTATTTTTATATTGCGTGGGGTTAAATTGTGCATTTTACTCACATTTGAACAATTTAAATATAAAAAATTGATTTGCGGTGACTTAACACACGCTTTCATAGTATTTTTTGCTTATTATATTTTTATTGTGTTATTTTGAACCAAATATTTAATTTTTAAGTGCAATTAATTGTCAGTTGGGCTGTAATCCTTTATTTAACCGAAATTTTGAAAAATTTCAATATGAAACAATCGAGTAGTTGTGATTAAACACACTTTGGTAGAATTTTCGTATAAATTGTTCAAAATGACGTTCAAATTGACAAGTAATGAATAATTACACAAAAAAAATACATATTAGCAAAAATTACTATCAAAGCGTGTGTATTATAACCACAACTATATTTTTTTATATTTCAATTTCCCAAAATGTGGGTAAAATGGACCATTTTACCCCGCGCAACATAAAAATGCACATAAAAATTTAATATAATGTTCGTGGTGACAAAACACACGAAGTTTTGGCTAATTAATATTTTTTTGTGTTTTTGTTCATTATTTGTCCATTTGAACGTGATTTTGAACGACATGTACCAAAATCTAAACAAAATAATAGAAAAATGGAGAATTTTATCAGAAATGACATAAAATTGCACCTAAAAATTTAATTTTTCAATCGAAATAAGGGTAAATTTCTGTCATTTTGTCTTTTAACCATTATTTTAATGAAAATGTTTAATTTTAAGGTGCAAAAGTATGACATTTGGGGTCAAATTCTCCAATTATTCATTATTTTGTTAAGGTTTTGGAACATTTCGTTCAACATCACGTTCAAATGGACAAACAATGAACAAAAACACAAAAAAATATAAATTAGCAACAATTACTACCAAAGCGTGTGTTATGTCACAACAACTTAATTTTTTGATATTAAAATTGTTCAAAATGTGGGTAAAATGCACAAATTAGCCCCACGCAATATAAAAATGCACGGTTAAATTTTAAATTTGGTTGGAAATAACGGTTAACAGACAATTTTACACAAAAATTGTCTGTTTTACCGTTGTTTCGAACAAAATATTTAATTTATACGTGCATTTATATGTTTATTTTTTTTTGTGTTTTTATTCATTATTTGTCCATTTTAACGTCATTTTGAACAATTAATACCAAAATTCTACCAAAGTTAATTTTATCACCACAACTCAATTTTTTCATATTTAAATTGTTTATGATGTCGGTTAAATGGAGAATTTCACCCAAATGACATTATTTTCTACTTAAAAATTAAATATTTGGTTCGAAATAATGGTAAATCCGACAAATGTGGTGTAAACTTGTCCATATACCGTTATTTCGATTAAAATATTCAATTTACAGGTCCAATTTTATGTCATTTAGGGTGACATTCTCCATTTACCTATTATTTTGTTACGACTTTGGTACATCGTTCAAAATGACATTCAAATGGACAAATAATGAACAAAAACACAAAAAAAAATATTTATTAGCAAAAATTACTACCAAAGCGTTTGTTTTGTCTCATTTATTCAATTTTTTGATAATTTAATTGTTCAAATGTAAATAAAATGCACAATTTAACCCCTAAATTTAAAATATTAAAATTTAACGTGCATTTTTATGTTCCGAGGGTTTAAATGGTCCATTTTACCCACATTTTGGACAATTTAAATATAAATAAATTGAAATGTGGTGATAAAACACACGCTTTGGTAGTAATTTTTGCTCATTTATATTTTTTTATGTTTTATTTCATTAATTTTCCAATCGAACGTCAGTTTGAACAATAATTACCAAAATTCTTCCAAAGTGTGTTTTATGGTGATAATAACGAATCAATGGTTTCACATTGAAATTGTTCAAAATGACGGTTAAATGGAGAATTTCACCCCAAATGACAATAAATCGCACTTAAAAATTAAATATTTGGTTCAAAATAACACAAAAATAAATATTAATAAGCAAAAATTTCTACAAAAACGTGTGTTTTGTCACCATAATTTAATTTTTTTTTATATCAATTGTTCAAAATGTGGGTAAAATGCACAATTTTACCCCACGCAATCTAAAAATGCACGTTTAAATTCCAAAATTTGTTCGAAATAACGGTTATTAGACAAGTTTTCACAAATTTTTCTGTTTCACCGTTATTTCGAACAAAATATTAAATTTAACGTGCATTTTTAGGTTGCTCGGAGTTTAATGGTCCATTAAACCAAATTTAATGAGTTTTTTATGTTTATTTTTTGATATTTAAATTGTTCAAAATGTAGGTTAAATGTGCGAAATTTAAAATGGATGATACAATTTTAAATTTTGTTCTATAAAACGGTTAATAGACAAGTTTTAACAAATTTTGTCTATTTTACCGTGATTTCGAACCAAACATTAAAATTTTACGTGCATTTTTATGTTGCGTGGGGTTATTTGGTCCATTTTATCCAAATTTTGGATCAATTGGAATATACATAAATAGATTTGTGATGATAAAACACACGCTTTGGTAGTAATTATTGCTAATTTAAATTATTTTTGTATTTTTATTCCTTATTTGTCCATTGACGTTCATTTTTAACATTTAATACCAAATCTCTACCAAAGTGTGTTTTATCACCACAACTCAATTGTTTCATATTTAAATGGTTCAAAATGTCGGTTTAATGTAGAATTTTTACCCAAAATAACATTCAATTGCACTTAAAAATGAAATATTTGGTTCGAAATAACACAAAAAAATATTAATAAGCAAAAACTACTACCAAAGCGTGTGTTTGGTCACCACAATTCAATTTTTCTATATTTAAATTGTCCAAAATGTGTGTAAAATGCACAATTTAACCCCACGCAATAAGAAAATGCACGTAAAAATTTTAAAAAAATTCCGAAATAATGGTTAATAGACAAGTTTAAACAAAACTTGTCTATTTTACCGTTATTTCGAACAAAACATTAAATTTTAAAGTGCCGTGTTATAGTGCGTGGGGTTGTCCATTTTACGCAAATTTTGGACAATTGAAATATAAAAAAAATAGATTTGTGGTGATAAAACACACGCTTTGGTAGTAATTTTTGCTAATTTAGTTTATTTTTGTATTTTATTTCATTATTTGTCCATTTGAACTTCATTTTTTACAATTAATACCAAAATTCCACCAAAGTTAATTCTATCACCATAACTCAATTGTTTCATATTTATATTGTTCAAAATGTCGGTTAAATGGAGAACTTCCACCCAAATGTACTTAAATTACACTTAAAAACTAAATTTCTGGTTCAAAATAACCGTTTAAACGACAAGTTTTTTGTCAACTTGTTTATTAACCGTTATTTTGATTAGAATATTTAACTTTATGGTGCAATTTTATGTCATTCTGGGTAAAATTCGCCATTTATCCATTATTTTGTTACGACTTTGGTATATGTCGTTCAAAATGACGTTCAAATGGACAAATTTTGAACAAAAACACTAAAAAACATCTTAATTAGCAAAAATTAATACTTAGGCGTGTGTTGTGTCACCACAACTCAATTTATTTTATATTAAAATAGTTCAAAATGAGGATTAAAAGTATAATTTAACCCCACGGAATATAAAAATGCACATAAATTTTTAAATTTGGTTCGAAATAATGAACAATTGACAAGTTTACATAAAACTTGTCAGTTTTACCGTTATTTCGAACAAAAAATTAAATTTTTTCGTGAATTTTTATGTTTCGCGGGATTGAATGGTCCATTTTACCCACATTTTGGACAATTGAAATATAAAAAAAATTGAGTTGTGGTGATAAAACACACGCTTTGGTAGTAATTTTTGCTAATTAATATTTTTTTTTGTACTTTTATCACTATTTGTCCATTTTAATCTCATTTTGAACAATTCATACCAAAATTCTACCGAAAGGTGTTTTATCACCACAACTCAATTGTTGCATATTTAAATTGTTCAAAATGTCGGTTAAATGGAGAATTTCACCCAAAACGACATAAAATTGCACTTTAAAATTAAATATTTAGTTCAAAGTAACACAAAAAAAATATTAATAAGCACAAACTACTACCAAAGCGTGTGTTTGGTCCCCACAATTCAATTTTTATATATTTTGATTCTCTAAAATGTGGGTAAAATGCACAATTTTACCCCACGCATTATGAAAATGCACTTAAAAAGTTAAGTTAAGTTGATGTGGCCGCTATCGCACACTTAGATCAAATTTGATCCGATGTGATACCATTCTATACGGACGGCTTAAGGTCCGAGTCTTTCCGTTAAGCCATCTGCGCATTGCAAAGCTCTATGTTAGTCCTATAGTACTGACATGGAAGATGGGTCGGCCCAAGGATTCTTAACACGACATAGGATCCAGATTATGTTTATTTTTCACCACCGATCGCACCGCCAAAACGATCGACGGTGAAAAACCCATTTTTCATTCTGCCTCGAATCGGATTCGAACCAAGAACCTCCCGCTCCAATGACAGCAGGTTTAACCACTGCGCCACCTGGGCGGTTAAAAAAAACAAAAAAAAAATGCACGTAAAAATTTAAAAAAAAAATTCGAAATAACGGTTAATTTTACCGTTATTTCGAACAAAACATTAAAATTTTACGTTCATTTTTATGTTGCGTAGGGTTATATTGTCCATTTTACCCAAATTTTGAAAAATTGGAATATAAAAAAATTGAGTTGTGGTGATAAAACACACGCTTTCACGCTTTGGTAGTAATTTTTGCTAATTTATATTTTTTTTTATGTTTTTATTCACTATTTGTCCATTTGAACGTCATTTTGAACAATTAATACCAAAATTCTACCAAAGTGTGTTTTATCACCACAACTCAATTGTTTCATATTGAAATTGTTCAAACTGTCGGTTAAATGAAGAATTTCACCCCAAATGACATTAAATTGCACTTTAAAATTAAAAATTTGGTTCAAAATAACACAAAAAAAAATATAATTAAGCAACAATTACTACCAAAGCGTGTGTTTGGTCACCACAATTCAATTTTTTTATGTTTTAATTGTTCAAAATGTGGGTAAAGTGGACAATAAAATTTTAACGTGCATTTTTATGTTTGCGGGGTTGAATGATCCATTTAACCCATATTTTGGACGATTGGAATATAAAAAAATTGAGTTGTGGTGATAAAACACACGTTTTGGTAGAAAGTTTTGCTAATTTATATTTTTTATTTATTTTAATTCATTATTTGTCCATTTTTACCTCATTTTGAACAATTAATACCAAAATTCTACCGAAGTGTGTTTTATCACCACAATTCAATTGTTGCATATTCAAATTGTTCAAAATGTTGGTTAAATGGAGAATTTCACCCAAAATGACATTAAATTGGATTTTAAAATTAAATATTTGGTTCAAAGTAACACAAAAAAAATATTAATAAGCAAAAACTACTACCAAAGCGTGTGTTTTGTCACCACAATTCAATTTATTTTATATTTTAATTGTCCAAAATGTGGGTAAAATGGACAATATAACCCCATGCATTATAAAAATGCACGAAAAAATATAAAAAAAATTCGAAATAACGGTAAACAGACAAGTTTAAACAAATTATTTTACCCAAATTTTGAACAATTTGAATATAAAAAAATTGAGTTGTGGTGATAAAACACACGCTTTGGTAGCAATTTTTGCTAATTTATATTTTTTTTGTGTTTTTATTCATTATTTGTCCATTTGAACGTCATTTTGAACAATTTATACCAAATTGGAGCTGGAATTACCGCGGCTGCTGGCACCAGACTTGCCCTCCAATTGTTCCTTGTTAAAGGATTTAAAGTGTACTCATTCCAATTACAGGGCCTCGGATTGAGTCCTGTATTGTTATTTTTCGTCACTACCTCCCCGTGCTGGGATTGGGTAATTTACGCGCCTGCTGCCTTCCTTAGATGTGGTAGCCGTTTCTCAGGCTCCCTCTCCGGAATCGAACCCTGATTCCCCGTTACCCGTTGCAACCATGGTAGTCCTAGATACTACCATCAATAGTTGATAGGGCAGACATTTGAAAGATCTATCGCCGGTACTGGACCATGCGATCTACATGTTATTCAGATTCATCTTATAAACGATACAGTATATAAATATACCTTAATGTATCGATTGATTTTAATCTAATAAAAGCACACGTTCCTTGCGGTCCGTGATTATTTGCATGTATTAGCTCTAGAATTACCACAGTTATCCATGTAACTATGTATACGATCTAATAAATCATAACTGATATACTGAGCCTTTTGCGGTTTCACTATTCGAGAGTGTGTACTTAGACATGCATGGCTTAATCTTTGAGACAAGCATATAACTACTGGCAGGATCAACCAGAATGTAAATATTTTGTTTATTTATCATAAAGCTTATTTGCTAAATGAAGCATTTTTACATAAAAAATTATATATTTTCATGTTCAATTCAATTCAAATGAATTTTTATATACGTCTTTGCGTTATATATTCCTTTGTATAAAGGGGCAAATTGTTTTGTATGTTTTGTATGTGAATATGAACTTTTTTAATATAAAATTCTCACATCAACCAAATATGAGTATTTCTTACAAGAAATAGTCAGAAAAAAAAAAAAAAATTTTTTCAAAAAATAATTTTTTTCTTTCCTATATAGAAGGGAGAAGTCCAAACAAATGGAGGAACAAAAAAAAAATTTTTTTTTTTTTCATTTTTTTGCCTCGAATTTGGTTAGTTATTGTATAATATGACATAAAACAACCATTTATGGCAAAAAAAAAAAATTTTTTTTTTCGACCCAAAATTCTTTGTCGAGCCCCGTGTTTCACCACTATAAGACAAATTTTACTAAACTTTATTAAGTATATTTGTAAGTATTTTTTTGGTTTGATTTTGTCATTTCTCGCATAGAACGACATAAACTGGTAAATTAAAGATAAAAAAATTTTTTTTTTTGACCCAAAATTGTTTGTCGACCCTCGTGTTAAAGCACTTTTTGACAAATTTTTGTAAAAAAAAAAAAAAAAATTTTTTTGTTTTTTTTTCATTTTTTTGCCTCGAATTTGGTTAGTTATTGTATAATATGACATAAAACAACCATTTATGGCAAAAAAAAAAAAATTTTTTTTTTCGACCCAAAATTCTTTGTCGAGCCCCGTGTTTCACCACTATAAGACAAATTTTACTAAACTTTATTAAGTATATTTGTAAGTATTTTTTTGATTTGATTTTGTCATTTCTCGCATAGAACGACATAAACTGGTAAATTAAAGATAAAAAAATTTTTTTTTTTGACCCAAAATTGTTTGTCGACCCTCGTGTTAAAGCACTTTTTGACAAATTTTTGTAAAAAAAAAAAAAAAATTTTTTTTGTTTTTTTTTCATTTTTTTGCCTCGAATTTGGTTAGTTATTGTATAATATGACATAAAACAACCATTTATGGCAAAAAAAAAAATTTTTTTTTTCGACCCAAAATTCTTTGTCGAGCCCCGTGTTTCACCACTATAAGACAAATTTTACTAAACTTTATTAAGTATATTTGTAAGTATTTTTTTGGTTTGATTTTGTCATTTCTCGCATAGAACGACATAAACTGGTAAATTAAAGATAAAAAAAATTTTTTTTTTGACCCAAAATTGTTTGTCGACCCTCGTGTTAAAGCACTTTTTGACAAATTTTTGTAAAAAAAAAAAAAAAATTTTTTTTGTTTTTTTTTCATTTTTTTGCCTCGAATTTGGTTAGTTATTGTATAATATGACATAAAACAACCATTTAAAGCAAAAAAAAAAAAAATTTTTTTTTCGACCCAAAATTCTTTGTCGAGCCCCGTGTTTCACCACTATAAGACAAATTTTACTACTTTATTAAGTATATTTGTAAGTATTTTTTTGGTTTGATTTTGTCATTTCTCGCATAGAACGACATAAACTGGTAAATTAAAGATAAAAAAATTTTTTTTTTGACCCAAAATTGTTTGTCGACCCTCGTGTTAAAGCACTTTTTGACAAATTTATGTAAAAAAAAAAAAAAATTTTTTTTGTTTTTTTTTTCATTTTTTTGCCTCGAATTTGGTTAGTTATTGTATAATATGACATAAAACAACCATTTAAGGCAAAAAAAAAAAAAATTTTTTTTTCGACCCAAAATTCTTTGTCGTGCCCCGTGTTTCACCACTATAAGACAAATTTTACTAAACTTTATTAAGTATATTTGTAAGAATTTTTTTGGTTTGATTTTGTCATTTCTCGCATAGAACGACATAAACTGGTAAATTAAAGATAAAAAAAATTTTTTTTTTGACCCAAAATTGTTTGTCGACCCTCGTGTTAAAGCACTTTTTGACAAATTTTTGTAAAAAAAAAAAAAAATTTTTTTTGTTTTTTGTTCATTTTTTTGCCTCGAATTTGGTTAATTATTGTATAATATGACATAAAACAACCATTTAAGGCAAAAAAAAAAAATTTTTTTTTCGACCCAAAATTCTTTGTCGAGCCCCGTGTTTCACCACTATTAGACAAATTTTACTAAACTTTATTAAGTATATTTGTAAGTATTTTTTTGGTTTGATTTTGTCATTTCTCGCATAGAACGACATAAACTGGTAAATTAAAGATAAAAAAATTTTTTTTTTTGACCCAAAATTGTTTGTCGACCCTCGTGTTAAAGCACTTTATGACAAATTTTTGTAAAAAAAAAAAAAATTTTTTTTGTTTGTTTTTCATTTTTTTGCCTCGAATTTGGTTAGTTATTGTATAATATGACATAAAACAACCATTTAAGGCAAAAAAAAAAAATTTTTTTTTTCGACCCAAAATTCTTTGTCGAGCCCCGTGTTTCACCACTATAAGACAAATTTTACTAAACTTTATTAAGTATATTTGAAAGTATTTTTTTGGTTTGATTTTGTCATTTCTCGCATAGAACGACATAAACTGGTAAATTAAAGATAAAAAAATTTTTTTTTTTGACCCAAAATTGTTTGTCGACCCTCGTGTTAAAGCACTTTTTGACAAATTTTTGTAAAAAAAAAAAAAAAATTTTTTTTGTTTTTTTTTCATTTTTTTGCCTCGAATTTGGTTAGTTATTGTATAATATGACATAAAACAACCATTTAAGGCAAAAAAAAAAAAAATTTTTTTTTCGACCCAAAATTCTTTGTCGAGCCCCGTGTTTCACCACTATAAGACCAATTTTACTAAACTTTATTAAGTATATTTATACAAAAAAAATATAAATTAGCAAAAATTACTACCAAAGCGTGTGTTTTATCACCACAACTCAATTGTTTTATATTAAAATTGATCAAAATGTCGGTTTAATGGACAATTTCACCCAAAAAATTATAAAATTGATAAGTTTTGTCTAAGCTTGTCTTACAAAAAAAATATAAATTAGCCAAAATAACAACCAAAGCGACCCAAAAATCTGTGACAAGCCCTCTGTTTCGCCACGCTTTGACAAAATTTGGTCAAAAAAAATATTGCACGTAAAAATTTAATATTTTGTTCGAAATAACGATTTAATAATTTGTCCCAAATTTTGTCAAAGCGTGGCGAAACAGAGGGCTTGTCACAGATTTTTGGGTCGCTTTGGTTGTTATTTTGGCTAATTTATATTTTTTTTGGTGTTTTTATTCAATATTTGTCTATTTGAACGTCATTTTGAATGCAGTATTTTTTCATTTAAACGTCATTTGAATGATTTATATAAAAATCTTACCAAAGCGTTTGATCAGCACAAATAAATTTTTTTAATACTTCAATGGTTTTGGATTAATCGTGGTATTAAAGGATTTTGGTATAAATGGTTCTGAACTTCGTTCAAATGGATAAATAATGAATCAAAACACCAAAAAAATATAAATTTATATTTTTTTTGGTCTTTTTATTCATTATATTTCCATTTGAACGTCATTTTGAATGATTTATACAGATATCCAACCAAAGCGTGTGTTAAATGTAGTTCATAACAACTTAATTTTTTAATATTTAATTATTAAAAATTTTTTTTGACCAAAAATTTGCCAGTTTATGTCGTTTTATGCGAGAAAAGACGAAATCAATCAAAAAAAAAAATTATTTTTTTTTTTGACTAAAATTTGTCAAATAGTGCTGAAACAGGCGGCTCGGCAAAGAATTTTGGGTCAAAAAAAAATTTTATTTTATAAACTGGCAGATTTAAGATAAAAAAATTTTTTTTTGACCCAAAATTCTTTGTCGAGCCGCCTGTTTCAGCACTTTTTGACAAATTTTAGTCAAAAAAAAAATAATTTTTTTTTTGATTGATTTTGTCTTTTCTCGCATAAAACGACATAAATTGGCAAATTTTTGGTCAAACAAAATTTTTAATAATTAAATATTAAAAAATTGAGTTGTTATGAACTACATTTAACACACGATTTGGTTGGATATCTGTATAAATCATTCAAAATGACGTTCAAATTGAACGATTAAATAGACAAGCTTAGACAAAACTTATCAATTTTATAATTTTTTGGGTGAAATTGTCCATTAAACCGACATTTTGATCAATTTTAATATAAAACAATTGAGTTGTGGTGATTAAACACACGCTTTGGTAGTAATTTTTGCTAATTTATATTTTTTTGGTGTTTTTATTCAATTATTGTCTATTTGAACGTCATTTTGAATGATTTATATAAAAATCTTACCAAAGCGTTTGATCAGCACAAATAAATTATTTTAATACTTCAATGGTTTTGTATTAATCGTGGTTTTAAAGGATTTTGGTATAAATCGTTCTAAACTACGTTCAAATGGATAAATAATGAATAAAAACACCAAAAAAATATAAATTTATATTTTTTTTGGTCTTTTTATTCATTATATTTCCATTTGAACGTCATTTTGAATGATTTATACAGATATCCAACCAAATCGTGTGTTAAATGTAGTTCATAACAACTCAATTATTTAATATTTAATTATTAAAAATTTTTTTTGACCAAAAATTTGCCAATTTATGTCGTTTTATGCGAGAAAAGACAAAATCAATCAAAAAAAAATTATTTTTTTTTTGACTAAAATTTGTCAAAAAGTGCTGAAACAGGCGGCTCGACAAAGAATTTTGGGTCAAAAAAAAATTTTATTTTATAAACTGGCAGATTTAAGATAAAAAAAATTTTTTTTTGACCCAAAATTCTTTGTCGAGCCGCCTGTTTCAGCACTTTTTGACAAATTTTAGTCAAAAAAAAAATAATTTTTTTTTTGATTGATTTTGTCTTTTCTCGCATAAAACGACATAAATTGGCAAATTTTTGGTCAAACAAAATTTTTAATAATTAAATATTAAAAAATTGAGTTGTTATGAACTACATTTAACACACGATTTGGTTGTATATCTGTATAAATCATTCAAAATGACGTTCAAATTGAACGATTAAATAGACAAGCTTAGACAAAACTTATCAATTTTATAATTTTTTGGGTGAAATTGTCCATTAAACCGACATTTTGATCAATTTTAATATAAAACAATTGAGTTGTGGTGATTAAACACACGCTTTGGTAGTAATTTTTGCTAATTTATATTTTTTTGGTGTTTTTATTCAATTATTGTCTATTTGAACGTCATTTTGAATGATTTATATAAAAATCTTACCAAAGCGTTTGATCAGCACAAATAAATTATTTTAATACTTCAATGGTTTTGTATTAATCGTGGTTTTAAAGAAAAAAAATTCAACAACACACATATTTAAAGTTCTTTAATATAAAAAATTAGTTCATATTAAAGAACTTTAAAGTAACAAAAAATTATTATTAGTTTTAAGGTTAACATGCGAGCTAAAAAACATTAACAACAACACTTAGTGTTCCCAAGCGGTCACCCATCTAAGTACTAACTAAGCCCAATATTGCTTGACTTCGGTGATCAGACGAGAACCGGTATGATAAATATGGTATGGTCGTTGTCAAAATACGTCATTTTGAATGATTTATACAGATATCCAACCAAATCGTGTGTTAAATGTAGTTCATAACAACTCAATTATTTAATATTTAATTATTAAAAATTTTTTTTGACCAAAAATTTGCCAATTTATGTCGTTTTATGCGAGAAAAGACAAAATCAATCAAAAAAAAATTATATTTTTTTTGACTAAAATTTGTCAA
>CAWVQQ010000191.1:0-2500 GCA_963932295.1 Tipula lateralis | reverse complement strand
AAAAAAAATTTTTTTTGTTTTTTGTCATTTTTTTGCCTCGAATTTGGTTAATTATTGTATAATATGACATAAAACAACCATTTAAGGCAAAAAAAAAAAATTTTTTTTTCGACCCCAAAATTCTTTGTCGAGCCCCGTGTTTCACCACTATTAGACAAATTTATACTAAACTTTATTAAGTATATTTGTAAGTATTTTTTTGGTTTGATTTTGTCATTTCTCGCATAGACGACATAAACTGGTAAATTAAAGATAAAAAAATTTTTTTTTTGACCCAAAATTGTTTGTCGACCCTCGTGTTAAAGCACTTTATGACAAATTTTTGTAAAAAAAAAAAAAATTTTTTTTGTTTTTTTTTCATTTTTTGCCTCGAATTTGGTTAGTTATTGTATAATATGACATAAAACAACCATTTAAGGCAAAAAAAAAAAATTTTTTTTTCGACCCAAAATTCTTTGTCGAGCCCCGTGTTTCACCACTATAAGACAAATTTTACTAAACTTTATTAAGTATATTTGAAAGTATTTTTTTGGTTTGATTTTGTCATTTCTCGCATAGAACGACATAAACTGGTAAATTAAAGATAAAAAAATTTTTTTTTTTGACCCAAAATTGTTTGTCGACCCTCGTGTTAAAGCACTTTTTGACAAATTTTTGTAAAAAAAAAAAAAAAAATTTTTTTTGTTTTTTTTTCATTTTTTTTTGCCTCGAATTTGGTTAGTTATTGTATAATATGACATAAAACAAACCATTTAAGGCAAAAAAAAAAAAAATTTTTTTTTCGACCCAAAATTCTTTGTCGAGCCCCCGTGTTTCACCACTATAAGACCAATTTTACTTAACTTTATTAAGTATATTTATACAAAAAAAAATATAAATTAGCAAAAATTACTACCAAAGCGTGTGTTTTATCACCACAACTCAATTGTTTTATATTAAAATTGATCAAAATGTCGGTTTAATGGACAATTTCACCCAAAAAAATTATAAAATTGATAAGTTTTGTCTAAGCTTGTCTTACAAAAAAAATATAAATTAGCCAAAATAACAACCAAAGCGACCCAAAAATCTGTGACAAGCCCTCTGTTTCGCCACGCTTTGACAAAATTTGGGACAAATTATTAAATCGTTATTTCGAACAAAATATTAAATTTTTACGTGCAATATTCAACATAATGGTTAAAACGACAAGTTTTGAGTCAGCTTGTCTATTTACCGTTATTTCGATTAGAATAGTTAATTTTTTAGGTGCAATTTAATGACATTTAGGGTAAAATTCTCCATTTACCCATTATTTTGTTACGATTTTGGTACAAATCGTTCAAAATAACGTTCAAATGGACAAATATTGAACAAAAACACAAAAAAAAATACTAATTAGCAAAAATTACTACTTAAGCGTGTGTTTTGTCACCACAACTCAATTTTTTTATATTTCAATTGTTCAAAATGTGGGTAAAATGCACAATTTAACCCCACGCAATCTAAAAATGCACGTTTAAATTCCAAAATTTGTTCGAAATAACGGTAATTAGACAAGTTTTCCCAAAACTTGTCTGTTTCACCGTCATTTCGAACAAAATATTAAATTTAACGTGCATTTTTAGGTTGCGCTGAGTTTAATGGTCCATTAAACCAAATTTAATGAGTTTTTAATGTTCAAATTTAATGTATTGTCGCCACAATTCAATTTTTTAATATTTTAATTGTTCAAAATGAAGGTTAAATGCACAATTACACCCCGCGAAATTTAAAATGGATGATACAATTTTAAATTTTGTTCTATATAATGGTTAATAGACAAGTTTTCCCAAAACTTGTCTATTTTACCGTGATTTCGAACCAAACATTAAATTTTTACGTGCATTTTTATGTTGCGTGGGGTTATATGGTCCATTTTATTCAAATTTTGGATCAATTGGAATATACATCAATAGATTTGTGGTGATAAAACACACGCTTGGGTAGTAATTATTCCTAATTTATATTATTTTTGTATTTTTATTCCTTATTTGTCCATTGACGTTCATTTTTAACAATTAATACCAAAACTGTACCAAAGTAAGTTTTATCAACACAACTCAATTGTTTCATATTTAAATGGTTCAAAATGTCGGTTTAATGTAGAATTTCACCCAAAATGACATTCAATTGCACTTAAAAATTAAATATTTGGTTCGCAATAACACAAAAAAAATATTAATAAGCAAAAACTACTACCAAAGCGTGTGTTTGGTCACCACAATTCAATTTTTCTATATTTAAATTGTCCAAAATGTGGGTAAAATGCACAATTTAACCCCACGCAATAAGAAAATGCACGTAAAAATTTAAAAAAAAATTCCGAAATAACGGTTAATAGACAAGTTTAAACAAAACTTGTCTATTTTACCGTTATTTCGAACAAAACATTAAATTTTAAAGTGCCGTGTTATAGTGCGTTGGGTTGTCCATTTTACGCAAATTTTGGACAATTGAAATATAAAAAAAATAGATTTGT